>BRYE01000025.1:1477500-1490000 GCA_030159115.1 Actinidia arguta var. hypoleuca
TTTATAGTGCTACTAAATTACTCTAAAGACACCCAAATTATTAAATAATTCGAATTCGACCCAAATTTAGAACTCTAAACCTAACGCATATAACATACAAAAAAACCCTGTTCAACCTATGCCATGCTTGTAGAATATAAGTCGTCAGTTCACGATGAAATTGAACACACAATCGTTAATGCCTATGTTGGTTGCATAAAATGGTGGAATTTTACCTCATTGTGCTAGTACACTTTGTATATTAAACATGACCATTTAAAATAGATTGTTATTGTACTAGCTTTATAAAATAATTAGGATCTACCGGTCATAAAACCAATATGAAATTCAGACATGTACATATTTTATTTTGATTTACTAAAAGGGTAAGATATTTTTTGAGTCGATAATCTCAGGAAATTGAATGACAACATGTCACGTATAGTGGATATTTATTATTGACGGAATTCATATCCCGATAAAAAGGGATTGATAATATCCTCTTAAGGAAGCTTATAAATTTTAGTTATGTCAAACTCTATAGATGAATTTTGAATCCGACATATCAAATAAGTTAAAATAAAAATACTTAAAGAATTTAAAAATATTAATTAAATATAATTGTCGGTTATTAAAAGAAATCTTAATGTATAGAGATAAATAATAAATAAACTTTTAAGAACAAGAAGCTCAAAATATAATTTTGAAATAAGGACAAGAGTGTAATTATAATTCTTTAGTGGATTGAATTATAATTTATGAAATTACTATTCTAATTCATAATATGGAACTAATTTCTCTCTAGGGTTACGTGTGGTGCTTACACATGTTATACAATAAAATAGAAAAAGATTGAGAGCAAGCGAATTTATTTTTGGGAGCCCACACTCCGATTCGAGTTCATGCATAAGGGGAATACAACAGAAGACTGTGAGAGTTTGAGTTCGTGATAAGAGATCCGGTTCTTTTTCAGTTTTTGATTTTAGCGAGATCAATCAGTCTAGAGAGATTTGGCAAGTTTGATCTCTTATTCCGCAATTTTGGATCATATAGATTAAAGAAAAAAAATTATGTTCAATCCATACGCGGTCTTTGGAAATTGAGTCCATGCATAAGGAAAATACAACAGAAAACTTTGAGAGTTCGAGTTCGTGATCAGAGATCCGGTTCTTTTTCAATTTTCTATTTTAGTGAGATTAATCAATCTAGAGAGATCTCGCAGGTTTGATATCTTATTTCACAGTTTTGGATCATATAGATTAAAGAAACAAAAATTATGTTCAATCCATACGGTCTCTGGAAATCCCGATTCCTAACACATATAACATATTTCCTAGCTATCTTTGCCTAAAACCATGTTTTTCTTTCATTTTTCTTGAAATTATGAAGATTTCTTTTCTAATCTAATTAGGAAGTTTCCTAATCTAATTAGGAAACATTCTCTTATTTAGTAGTTTTCCTAATTAGATTAGGAAACCTTTATTTTTTCTTTTATTCTTTTTTATTAACTTTCCTTAATTAAGTTAGAGATTGTAATATATATTGAGATGATAGTTAATAATAAAATTCAAGCCTTTCTTTTATTTTAATTCAGCCAAGTTTCCTGAGAACAAGAGTTTGAACCAAATTAACAGGAACAAGGAGACATAGTCCCTGAATTGGTGGGCAACTTTTTCACCACTTATTTTGTAGGGAGACCAATTCTTGAGATTCGAATCCATGTCACGGTGCGTGGGAAAATTTGCTGATAAGGCTATGATGTGGAGATTCATTCAGACTGGCAATAAAATTACTTACGCACGGATGCAAAATCTTATCATGCAGAAGTGGACCATCAAAAAGGTTGAAGCATCTTTAATCTTCCGGGTCTACAATCCATTCCCTTACACCTCAGGACAAGATAGAAGGGATTTCCAAATGAGATTAATCTAGAAAAAGCGTTTGTCTGCCTGTGTTCACTCTAGTTGGAAACACTTCAGGACTGGAATGAATGTGTGTGTGCGAGCATGCCAAGACCGTGTGTGGTCTAAACGGGTGAAGAGAATGGTGTGTACATCAGGATCTAAACGTCAATCGGACGAAAGTGTGTAGCCAAAAGGTAGACTACAAATGATTCGTGGTTTGCCTAGGCAATCAAGGACTTGCTAATTTTCCTAAGCGCGATGTAAAAAATGCTAAAACTAAGAAGTTAAGAACTTAAAGTATGAACAAAATTGATACAATTGCATTCGTGGGAAAATTGAACGGTACAACTGAGATTAAAATAGACATTGCTTGAAAGTGGAAGGAAAGTCGATGGGGCTAAGTGTAAGAACATTTGAAATTGAAAGCCACTGGTTTAATCTTGACTTGTAGCTTGGTGATCCATCCTTGCTTGACATTTTTCCGAACTGACCATCCAACACGGTGGTGGTGAAACAGAAAAATGGCAAATGGCGAGTTTTTGTGGACTTCACGAGTCTTAATCGAGCTTGTCCCAAAGATTGCTTCCCACTCCTCAATATTGATCAACTGGTGGGCTCTACCTTAGGAAATGATCAGATGGGCTTCTTAGATGCTTACCGAGGTTACCACCAAATTGCCATACACGAGTCAGCTCAGGAGAAACAACATTTATAAGTCCTCGAGGTATATTTTGCTATAAGGTCAAGTCATTTGGACTTAAAAACGCTGATGCAACTTACCATAATATGATCACGAAGATGTTTGGACACTTGATGGGGAGCAATATGGAGGCTTACATCTATGACATGGTGGTGAAGAGCAAAACATAGCATAGTCATCTGAAGGATCTCGCCAAGGTTTTCGAGATCTTGAAAAAGCACAAACTGAGGCTGAATGCAACCAAGTGCACCATCGAAGTAAGCTTGAACGCAAACTGAGGTTGAATGCAACTAAGTGCATCTCCCATTACCTCTACAATTGTAAATCGAGCTCATGCGAGCTGGGGGCCATTGTAAAGGGATAAAATATCCAACTTTATTCTTGGCTGAGTTCCACTGTGGGACTAACGCTCTACAGAAAATCTGGTCAACCATCTTCACACGGTAGCTCGGACGCTGAACATAACAACCATCTCGACGGGACGTCTCTACCCAACTACAGGGCAATGGGTAGCGTACGCGCAAAGCTTCCCCTGCCACCCGCATGCTTGGTTTTGAGTTTCCATGATGTGATAAGCTAGGTACCAACCACACCCCTAGGGGAATGATTAGATTATCCGCCTACTCATTGACATAGCAACTAGCATGTCCATGCACGTGCCGAGTTACACTATAAAAAGCACAATCCTCTTTCATTTGATATTAATGAGCACTCTCTCTCTCTCTAGAATCAAAGCCAAAAACTCTCATTTGCTCTCTTCTTCGTTTTCTCCAGTCACCGACTTGACCGTCGGAGTGCCGTTTCCAAAACAGCACTGGGCGGTCTTTCTCACGGTTGCTGTCTTGTAGGCTAGGCCAAAAGGAGACCAGAGGCACCACTAAACACCCTATCACTACCGCTTTGTCTTGCTTCGATTTTCTACCACCCCACAAACAAGTTTAATAAATTTGGACACATGCTTTTGGTAGTTTAAAATAATCTCTTGTAGCTGACACATTGTCCATCACTCATGGCATCAGCATCAAACGTAAAATAGCATCAGAAAGCTAAAATGCCCGCTCAAAAAGTTTAATGCACACCCTCAGTCACAGTCAGCAAGCAAAGCAGGCAATGAGACCTGCTTTACAGGATTGAATGAACTAATTAGATTATTTTAGTTGCATTCACCAATTGCCAAAGGATAAGGCATCAGCATGATTAAATCTACTTTTCTTCTAATACTATTTCTGAAATCTTCAAAAAAGAAGGCTTGGGCCTATTTACAATCTCTTTCCCAAAGAAATAAGACACACCACCTTCTAAACTATCTTTCTTTAAAAAAATTATTCAAAACTTGTAACTTTATTCAAGTTGATGAGGCATAAATGACTCATGCACCTAAAATCTAAGATCCAACAACTCAACCAGTTCTTCCTATAAATATATTTACAGAATCCTCAGCTTTGATATCTGATAATTAGACGGCACGCAAGACAATTTTCTTGCTGCAGACAGTGAAACCAAGGAGGGAAAATCAGAATCGAATCAGAGCAATTCATCGAGTATGAAGAACTGTCTTGTGGCACATGCTATAGGAATTCCAGTAAGCACGTTATCATATCCCGCTGAGAGGACACCAAAAAGACTTTTACAGGACCACCCTGCTTGCCAATACCATATTCCTCCTTCAAATGGAACTCTGATGTTAAAGCATAGTACGTATATCCAATTTCTCATTAGCTCAAGAACATACAGCTATATTTTACTTATTTTATATGATTAAAGTAAGGCAGTATTTGAAAATTGATTGTGATTAATGTGCAGATAAGATGAGCAAACTGGGAGGAAAAGCAAACAATCTTCTAAACGGCATCCGAGAACATGGTAAATATTTGATTGCATATTTTATGCCTTCTCAATAATGTACCTGATTTTGTTCCTGGTCCTTTATTACTGTCAGCTAACTCTTATTTTCTTTTATGAAAATTACAGTGAGATTAGGGCGGCCCAAGATTTCTGAAACTGTGAAGGGAAATTGAGTTTGGGGATAAAATTTTGAAGGCAGGTGGATTGGAGAAGATATTCAAGAACTACTTTAGTGTAAGAGAAGGAGAGAAGATGCTCAAGGCTTCTCAATGCTATTTATCAACAACAACTGGACCTATAGCAGGCCTCCTCTTTATCTCCACCGACAAGCTTGCCTTCTGCAGTGAGAGATCCATCAAATTGTCTTCTCCAACTGGCGAGATCATTAGCATTCGTTACAAGGTCAGTCATAATCCATTTTTTTTATGTAAACTCCATGTTTTCAAGTTAGATTTCTACTATATATAGGTATCAAATTAGGTAATCCCTAACCAGTGTCTACTAAATATATGCAGGTGTTGATCCCAGTAGGAAAGATATTGAGAACCAACAAAAGCCAAAAGGTGAAGAGACCATCCCGCAAGTACATTGAAGTAATTACCGTTGCTAACTTTGATTTCTGGTTTATGGGATTCCTAACTTATCGTAAAACTTTAACGTACAACTCCAATCACCAGTGATCTAATGGAACTATTTCTCCTCGTTCCAACTCAACTAGATATTTTTATGTTAATTGAACAATACTATACTTCAAGAATCCTGTAGTCACTGTAGTGTACACATTTTGTTACTCAGTGTTACTCAGGCTTACTTTGCTTCAAGCCAAATTACATTTTGTAAATTATGTTTCTAATGCTATTTGCGCCATGAGTATTGTCATGTTTCAATTGTATGACGATCAACCATTGGGCTCGAATTTTTTCATTCTAAATATGAATTTTTCATATGGCATTAAAATCAGAAATACCAAATACAGAATTAACAGACAAATAGCAGTTGGTAATGAGAAAGTGGTTTCTCTGGAAATGAAAAGGCCACATAAGTAATTCATTGGTGAATTTTCTATATCATGATCAACCATAAAGCCTCTCTTATTGCGTGTATTTTCCTATTAAAGGAGGAATGTGATCAGGGTCAAGTCATCATCACAGGCTACTTAGAAACAAATCACGTACTGGACGCCACAGTCTGTGCATTAGCACTGCTGAGACTACTGGTCCTGTGTTATTTATGGAAAAAAAAATCTATCCCTTGGGACGTGAACTACATTTTTCTGCAGTAGGAACTTTGCGCTTTCTGAGAATTTTTAGGTTACTTGACGTCCTTGGAAAAAATTAATTTTCAGGTAAAATCATTTATTGTCCACCTTTTAAATTACTGTCCCTGCTCTTCGAGGATTTCTTTGTAAGTTTTTCTACTGAAGGTCCCAATACAACAGTACCAGATGATTTATTTATTTATCTGAAAAATATTGGGGGAGTAATAATACGGATGTATAAAGAGCAGTCAAGTCATTTTTCCATGATGGCTTCATTCTTAGGGAGTTCAATTAAATATGCCTCATCTTAATTCCAAAGCATTACCGTACCACTCTATAAACCTCTCCACAACTTAAGATACAAAACCCTATCTAAAGTGTTTCCTATTTGTCTCAAACCACTAGTTTTTTTTCTTTTTCCAATCAATAGGGAATACTTACTTATGCCATGTAATCACAACAGCGGGACACTACATGAACTAGGTGAGAGTCCACAAGATATTACAAGGCCATACCAAGCCCAACAATAAGACCAACAGTTGAACCAACCCAAGAAATAGTCCCAAGCAGGAAGAAATACACCAATAAAAAGAGAGAAATAATCAATCTTTGCATTGAGAAATCTCGTAATTAGAAGTGTACAAGGGTGCCAACTGACACAATCGAATCTCAGCAAAGTTGGCTTTATTGACAGTATCAAATCCCAAGCCTCAGCATAGTTTCTCATGAAGCTTTCTATTTCATCAAGCACAAAAGGGAGCAATAATACATTCACATGGGACTTCTTCAAGGCAGTGATGAGCAAGACGGGCTTCAATATTAAATGGATTGGGTGGGTCATGCAATGCCTTTCTAGTGTATACTGTTAAAAAATTCAGTTTTAGTAATGGAACGAAAATCTATGAGATGCCCCTTCTACATTCTGGCATATGTACTGAACACCCGTAACTATATTTGCATATTTCCTAGCTATCTTGGCCTAAAACCATGTCTTCTTTCCGTTGTACCTATCTTTTATGTTGATCGAGTTAAGTTAACTGGGAAAGAAAATTTTGAACCAAATTGCGCTCATTAAAGGTGATATCTCATACACAAGACTCTGCTTAGTAGGTCAGTGGCCTTTTCCCCTACATCTGTGTGGTGGAGACTGATTCTTGTGACTGAGTCCACGTCACAATGCTGGAGGAAGATACATTTACCAACTAAAAAACAGTAAAATTTTAAGGGCTGCAAAGTTGTTCATCGATCGTGTGGGAAAATTGTGCCGATGAACTTCTGATGCGGTGATTCTCTTTCCCATGAACAGTGAAATAGGTATGAATATATACGCTTATCATTCAGAGATGACGATGGAAAGCATTGAAGCATCTTTATTCTGCTCGGTTTACAATCTTTTCTCTTAAACCTCAAGATAAGATAACAGGGAAGGCCAGTAGTATCGTAATCCAGAAAAGTATTTGGGTGGTTGGTCCAATCAGATTCTGGCTTCGTAAGTATTTTTTATTTCCTGTCCAATTAAGAAATACTTGATTACAAGAGTGAGTCCATTTTTTGGGCGGGTCGGTTGGGTTGGGTTGGTTTGGGTAATTTTTATTCCATCACAACAGGAAAACATAGAGAATTTGAATTATGTGGTTTCAATTCAAATACTATTTTTTGTTTTCAGATTGATAAGAATAGTTCTTTATAATTCTTGTTTGGAAACTTAAATCATTTGTATAGAGGAAGAATAGAAAAACTAATATGCAGAAAAAGAAAATAAAGTGAAAAAATCTATTTTTTATTTTTTGCTTAGGTTAGGATAATAGGAAGCTAAAGAGTTAGAACTATTCAAAAAATTCATTGCTTGACAAACTCTTACCCAATTTCATTACTACTTTACAACTTGGTATTTAAAACCTCACAAATCATGTTTTGTAGAAACATCTACATATCTGAATCCAGCAACTTTAGGTATTAAAAATAACCTAGATTTCAATCTCCAAAGAACGAAAGGCCTTAATGTAGCAAATTTTTTCACATGCTTTTGGCCGTTTAAAGCAACCAAATCCTGTTGTAACCAGGATGTTTGTGCGTTCGGCGTGACCTTTATCGATGTGGTGTTTAATTTACTTACCAAGTTTGGTGTTAGCAATGCCCTTTTATCTTTTGCTTCATGTAGCACTAAGAAAGGAATGACATCAGAAAGCCAAAATGCCATCTCAAAAAGCTTAGACTAGCAGCGCCTTTATTCATGTGGACGAGGCATGGATGACTCGTGCAACTAAAGGCTGAGATCCACCAACTTATTTGTTCACCCTATAAATACATTTGCTGAATCCATTGTTTTAACCATCACTCACTCCAAGCATCTCCTTATCTCCTAGGTGTTAACATCTCATCATTCTAGACAGTTTTTGATTATGAAGAACCGGGTTACGGCAGATGCTATTGGAATTCCAGTCATCTCAATCGCATATCCAGTTGAGAGTACACCAAAAAGACTTTTACAGGATCACCCTGCTAGCTAGTACCATATTCCCGCTTCTGCAAATGAATCTCTTGTGCTAAAGCAGAGTAAGTATCTGTAATTCTCCATTGCTCTAGAGAATAAAGAGATATTTTTTTTTACTTATTTTAAAGGATTAAAATAAGACATAGTTTAAAAATCAATCAATGGTGATTGATGTGCAGATAAAGCAGATAGAATCAACAAACTTGGAGAAAAACCAGCCAATCTGGTAAAAGTCATCCGAGAGCATGGTAAGTTGGTAACTATTTCCGTGCATATTTTCTTCCTCCTCAACAATGATACTGATGGTCATAGGTAACATGATTTTATTTTTGGAAACTCATCTTATTTTGTGAAAATTGCAGTGAGATTGGGGCTGAAGATTTTGAGACTGTCAAGGGGAAACTGAGCTTGGGAGCTAAAATACTTAAAGCAGGTGGGGTTGAGAAAATTTTCAAGCGCATCTTTTGTGTTAGAGAAGGAGAAAAGCTGCTCAAGGCTTCCCAATGCTATATATCGACAACAGCAGGTCCTATGGCAGGCCTCCTCTTTATCTCAACTGACAAGGTTGCGTTCTGTAGCGACCGATCCATCAAATTCTCATCTCCATTTGGCGAGTTCATTAGAGTTCGTTACAAGGTGAGTCAACATCCATGTTTATATATAAACTCCATAGTCAGGGCCTGAAAGTAGGTAATATCTAAACAATGTCTACTCTATATATGTAGGTGTTAATCTCAGTAGGAAATGTAGTGTTTGAGAAGAGAAGAAAGGAAATCGAAGATAGACACCCGCGGCGGTTCTACGGCTGCGTAGGTAGCTTCAACCCGTCGTCCATTTAACCAGTAATGCCCTAACTGCAACACCGGAACAGTGAGAACGGCCGCCGGAAAAAATATATAGAGAGAAAGTGTATGTATGTATTGATAGCAAGGTTGCGCATACCTTTGTGAGAACAACAGTTCTCCTTTTATTGCCTAGCTTAGCGTGTGGCATGACGCGCTAGCTGTCTTGTCACTCGATAGACTGCAACTTAGCGTACCTATACGCGCCTACTGTTGTGTCAGTGAATAAGCGGCTGACCCAGCCAAGCCCCTACGGCATGGCTAGTAGCTCATTATCAACTGCCGACGTCTCCATCCGAGCGTGGGAGTTGTCAGAAAGTACTTTGACGTGCAAGTCATCTTTTGTCCCTTGCCATCCCTTGGGATTACCGCCGGCCGTTGCCTCTCGTCCAAGCTTCCAGCGCGGTAATTGTTCCAAGCTTGCAGAAAAACATGGTGGACAATACTACAATGACCACTACCTCCAGTGGCGGTCCCGGGTAGGTGGGTGGGTAAGGGCCATCCAAACAATTGAAAACAAAACAAAAATTAATTTTTTCTGTTAGCTTTGACTATTTTGCTATTGGTACATTAAAGTTGGTCCCCCCAAAATGTTTTTACTGAAAGGTCCATTGAGAATGTATAAATTTCTCCCCCCTCCTTAATGTAATTTTTGTGTCCACCATTGGCTTCCTCTAATCCACAGTACAAAAGCCCTTTCTATTTTATGTTCAACAAAGAGAACCGTAGAAAGAGAGGAGAGAGAAAGAATGTAAAGAGAGAAAATCTATATTTTTTTATCTACGTATCTGTATACTATTCTGCACGAGTATATATCATAAGTTTTGGATAGGGAGAGTCCCAAGATCTACAATATATGGGAGAGGTTATGTCAATAATCAATTCTCCCTCATCCCCTTATAATTCAAATATATGGATAATAATGAGTTATGGGCCAGACCCAATTTCCAACATCTCCCACTCGCACATGATGCGGCATGACATTGCCATCTCTATTTTTCTCAATCTGTCATAACATTGAAGTAATTTATATGAGCTACTGAATCATGCAACAGCTGAGAACACTTACATGTGGGAGTTCTACACTAGAAACTTGTGATGAGCTAGTAGAGAGACATCAACCCAAAAAAGTGTATCTCATGTACCTTATATATATTTAGTTACACCGAATTAAGCATCTTTAATCCCTCTAAAAGCATGCCTAACTCCCACTATAACGCACAACATATTCACACCCAATTTGCATCCCATACGAAGCACTTTGAGTTGTCGATAGTGAATAAATAGTCGGGTGTTGGCTAAAATATCTTCCCACGCCCACATACATGAACTTAGTTTAGTCTTGATTGCTTTCCTAGTAATGTTTGTCAAAGCTAAATCATACATGAATGCAAGCAACACACCAAAGTCGTTAAACATCAATCCCTCACTTCATAGCATAGTTTGAGGTCCATAAGGGTATCACGTTAGGTCATATCCAAATAACTTGTAGAACTCACACGGTGAGGAAGTAGGGATCCATTCACGCACCTCACTAATTGGTCATCATGCACATGTAGTACGATTACATGCTAAGGTAGAGTTACTCTTCCAAGGAGCGATGTCACACCCATACACCTTAAGGATCTTAGTCTGGTCACTTCAGGCACACAAGTCGCATTCTAGTGTCAAACCCGAGTTCTCTACTAGCTCACCATCCAAGCTCCAAATGAGATATCAATCATATCCACTATAACTACCCAAATTTTACACTTTAAAAATAAAAAATAAAGATAATTTATTACAAATTTGAGCATTATTTACATCCAAAATTATAAATATGCCTCCAAAATAAAAGAAAAAAATAGATCTATTTCTAAGCCTATAACCCAGCCAAATCTCGTACTATTCCTTTCTCACTTTAACTTGAAGGTGAAGTATACAATATTACAAGAATAATGCTCAAATCAATAATGCTTAACGACAAATTTATAAGAGCTCAATAAATCAACAAATCACGCAGGATCCCATACTCGATTCTCCCTAATACATCACTAGTGATCGACCTCACCCACCTCACCAAACCTACCCAACTTATTCGGTTGTTGGTCAAGCTATTGGCGAGTCTACCTCAGTCAATGTACGAGACAATTTCATAACATTTAGCAACAATACATGAAACTCATACACTTGACTCCAATAAAATACTATGGATTTTGATAAATGGGCCATCATGATCCAAAGGAATAAAAAATGAGATAATTATGAATGTACTCTGGAGATTAAAGAGTATATTGTATACACCCCTGCTTACCTCAAATTACGATTCGAACTGTTAGACTTGACAGTCTCGTGGTTATGAATAACATACTTGTGATTATAAGTGATTAGGGTTGTTAACTACACTTTAACACAAAAAATGTATTGTTTATACTACTAAGTAATGTATACATCCACTCTACTAATTATACCAGATATTACTTGCTACATCCACCCACACACTCTACTTAAACTTTAACACTCCCCTTTCAAGAATGGAGTGTATATATCATACAATCCAAGCTTATTACATAAACATTCCAATATAGACTTAAAAAGAGGCTTGGTGAACATATCAGCCAATTGAGCTCCTGTAAACACAAACGGTGTAACAATGATGCCCTTCTCAACCCGCTCTCAGATAAGATGATGGTCCACCTTAATATGTTTAGTCATTTCATGAAAGACAGGATTGGAAGCTATGTAAATAAATTCTTGATTATCACAATACATATTCATTGACAACTTAACCTCAAAGCACAACTTCTCTAACAAATGTCTCATCCACATAAGCTCACATGAGGTATTAGCCATGTCCCGATACGTTGCTTCTGCACTCGATCTAGCAACAACCGTTTGCTTCTTACTCTTCCAACTTACTAAATTACCACCAAGAAATGTACAATATTCGGTAGTGGACCACTTATCCGAAGGAGAACCTTCCCAATCTGCATCAGTAAATGCCTTAACTTGTAAATGGTCATTCACACGGTATAATAGGCCACATCCAGGATGAGCTTTGAGATACCTAATGATCCTTAGAGCTACATCCTAGTATGTGGAACGGGGGGTTGACATAAGCTGGCTAACAACACTAACTTCAAATGAGATATCTGATCGAGTGATCATAAGGAAGTTTAGCTTCCTCACTAGATGTTGATAACTATCAAGATATGTCATAAGCTCCCTTTGGTCAACACAACTTCACATTCGAGTCCATTGGTGTATACGTAGGCTTTTAACCCATCAAATCTGTCTTATCAAGAATATCCAACACATACTTCAGTTGTGACAGACTAATCTCCTCCTTAGACCGAGCTACCTCAATATCCAGAAAGTACTATATTTTTCCTAGGTGTTTGGTGTGAAAATGTGTCTAGAAGAAAGTTTTCAATTCTTTTATCCCTCTACTATCATCCCTAAGTCATAATAATTTCATCTACATAAATAGTTAGTATCA
>BRYE01000025.1:1492500-1495000 GCA_030159115.1 Actinidia arguta var. hypoleuca
AGTCCCTAATAGAAGAAATCAAGGCAGAATGATACCTAGTACAAAACACTAAGGGGGCACCAGAGACAGATGCCTTGCAAATATGACTAAACACTTCACTCAAGGAGGGCAGCTCTTTCAAAACAAGAAGCTGAGCATGAACATAGTCAAAATTGGAAGACAAACCAAATTGGATACAAGCAGCATGCATGGACTCATGCTGTTTTTGCATCACACTAATGTTAACCGAAACTAGCTTAGCCAAATCAAGCTCCACGCACACATTGCTAAACTGGGCATAATAGTGCTCAAAAGACTCTTATTCTCAAGGGTAAGAGAAAATAATAACTAGTGGAGTTCATAGGTACGACACAAATTATCTAGCCTTGAATACATCTCCTTGGCCCCATCCCATTCATGTTTGGTAGTAGTCAAGAATAATAAGCTCTCGTTGATCTTGGGATCCATCTTGTTCCACAAAAGGGAAATTGGAGATACTTTCTCTCTCTCTCTCTCTCTCTCTCTCTCTCTCTCTCTCTCTCATATCTCAACCTCTTGGTTCTCTCTCTTTCCCTAAACTCTCCTCTCTCTCTTGCTATATAAATACAAAAGATTTCCCAAGAAGAAACTTGAACTCCTAGGAAGTACACATGCCCCACAAATAAAAAAATAAGAAAAGTCATCAACAAGGAAAAAGCTTTGGGAGAGAATATAGAAAATAATGGTCTTTCCATGCGTTTTTTATGAATCAATGTTTGAAAAGTTAATTTAAGAAAAATACCCAAAAATTAGTGCAAGCTCAAAAAAATGTGGGGCTCATAAAGGTATAAAAAATATTAGAAATGATTAAAGTGAGTCATTACATCTACCATGCAACAATTATATAAAAATAAAAAATGCATATATGGCATAAATATCCAAAAAACAAGTGCACCAATAAGTCAATGCACCAAAAACAGTAACGAGCATGTCTATGACCAACTACGAAGACCTAAGGCTCTAACATGACCGAGATAGACATCTTTATCAATAGGTTTTGTCAACAAGTCTAAACAAGTCCCTATCAAGCGATTCGTAAGGATGTACTCTAAGATTACTTCTTTTTGGGCCAATGTCTCATGAAATTATAACATATGTCTATATGCTTTGTACAGCCATGGGAACTTAGGGTTATTAGCATAACCAAGTGTATCCACACTATTATAGTAGATTTTCACAAAATATGAGGCACATGTGACAACTCTCAAATGCTGAAAAAAACTTCTCAACCAATCAACCTCTTGAACAGCTTCGGAGCAAGCCAAAAACTCAGCCTCCATAGTCTATAAAGCAATACAAGATTGCTTCTTGCAGCTCCAAGAAATGGCACCACCGCCAAACAAGAAAGCATATAGCCAACTAGATTCAAGTATGGACTCTGGTAGCAAAGCATATAGTCTTTTGTACCCCAAAGGTAACGCAATATCCTCTTGATCACTGAACAATGAGAAGATCCTGATTGGACTAGTAACAACTCACCAATCCAACCGTATAACATATATTAGGCTGTGTACACATCATTACATATATCAATCAGGCTGCCAACTACACTCGAATATGGTACAAAGGACATTTATTCTTTCTCTTCAGTTGTCGTGGGACCCATTTCAAGACTCAGGCTCTCACCCTTAGCAACAAGACTATCAATGGGTTTGCAACTCTACATCTGGAACTGTTCTAGAATACTCTTAATGTAAGTCTCTTAAGACAAACCAATAATTCTTCTAGAATTATGCCCAGGGATCTTAACTCTGAGCACATAGCTTTCCCCACCCATGTCCTTCATATCAAAATTAGAGAAAATCCTCTGGCATGCTACTAGAAAGTCTTCTGTCTGATCCATATAGATATCCTCATCCAGTTCTCCATTCAGAAATGCATTCTTAAAGTTCATCTAGTACAACTTCAAGTCCAGAAGTGCTACCAAGGACAGAATCAGGCGAATAGATGTAAACCTCACCATAGAAATCTACTCGTAGTCTATACCTTCATGTAGGGTATAACCTTTTACTACCAAGTGAGCCTTATAGCTCTCTATGGAACCATCCGCCTTTCACTTGACTTTAAGAACCCATTTGTTCCCAATTGTCTTATGCCCAAGTGAAAGATTCACTAAGTCCTAAACATGGTTAGTCCTTATGAGTTCTATCTCATCATGCATTGCAACACTCTATTATTTACTATCAAGGGATGATAGAGCCTCTTTAATAGTCTTTGCGCCTACATCATCACTTGGAGCAATCATTCAAGCTTCCCCCTCGATCTCAGAATGACGAAAAGGGATAGCCTCACATCTACTTCTATGCAACTGAGAGTCTTGTAGATCCTTAGCCATTGGACCTAGTTCATGGTCAAACAAGTCACTCCCGCTGTCAACCAGGCTATTTGGTGAGCCTTCTTATGAGTGTTGTATCTTGTAGAGTTCCACATATTTACATATCTCACTTCTACTAAGGAAATCCTCCTCTAGAAAATCCACATT
>BRYE01000025.1:1500000-1517500 GCA_030159115.1 Actinidia arguta var. hypoleuca
TCAGTGCATGCAAGTCTTTATTCTTATAAACCATATAGTGCAGATATGATAATAAATTTAATTTCATAAGAATTATGAGTTTTATATTTTATTTTGGTGGAGTTATGCAATATTATTATAACATAAATCATGGAGTCAATAGAAAAATACAAAAACTATACAAGATAAGGAAGAGTCAAAAGAATAAATCTTTGAATTTGACATGCATATATATAAAAAAGAATAAACACCTACACATTCAAAAAGAAATAAGTGTATATACATACTTATAATTTTTTTTTTAATTTTTAAAATAAATTTACACCTTACAAATAATAATTAAAAAAGCACAGAGATCGCAGGATGCTACACACTAGTAAAGCCATTGCATTTCAATTTGTTTGATTTTTTTTCATGAATTTGTTCGACATCACACTTGTACGATATGAGATACGTGACCTTAGGAAAAAATATGTTCTTCCTAGGTATCATGAAAGCACAAATTAGGACGTCAATAGAAATATACAATACAAGCTTTGAAGATAAGCTACATTGGAAGAGAGCAGCTTTGTGAGAGAGCAAACATGAGAAATGATGGTCAATCTTTAAAACTTTAAGCTTTGAAGATAAGCCAACAATTAACATTCATATGTCATGTAATTACAACAACTAGAAACTAGATCAACTATATGAGATTTCACAAGATATTACAAGTCCAACTACTACACCTAGCCCAACAATCAAACCAACCCAAGAAATAATCAACAAAGAGGGAACTTGCTTGTCACTATTTGATGTTTATTTCTCTCTTTTAGTTCCCAAGTGTAGGAACTTGTTAGTGAAGCATAATACTCGAAATTACAGAGGTCATTTCCACAAAGAGCTACACATTTCAAGAACAAGTGTGGTGCAAGTAGAAATAAGGTGTAAAATCGTTTGTTGATAGGGTTTGGAAGATCGATTTGTATCACGTTTATATCGAATATGTTAAAAAAGGCATGGTCCAAGTACCTAGTTCTTTCTCCTTTCTTAGATGTACTAATATCTTCTCTCTTTTGTACTCAACCAAGAATCAAGGCAATATAATCTTGGTTGGAAGATTTTTGCAATTAAGTTCGTGTAATATATCTATAGATTTGTCTTTTGAGATGAAAATGGATTTGTATGTTGTTTCAAATACTAAGAATGCAAGTGATCAAAGCACTATTTGTACCAAGTGATCTTGTTCACAAATAATCAAAGATTTGTACAATTCAAAGGTTTGATCTTAAAGGAAACCGTCAACAAACCATAGACCACATTTAAACCCATTTTACAGAAGAAGAAATTAGTTCATACTAAGGGTTGGAAAAAGAATTGGTTCTTGGACCAAACATAGAATTTAGCCTTCCATGAGTATAAAAGGTTTAACCATAAATGAAAGAGGAATCATGAAGCCAAAGATATTAACAAATTGCTAAAATAAACTGAAATTCAAATTACCTTCACTAGTATTCAAACTTGAAATTAAAATTAACTTACAAATCTTGGAGAGAAAAGTTCCCAGAAAAATTACAAAAAGTTCTTCCTTCTCTCTCTAAAAAAACTAATCTGCTTCCTCCCTCTAAACTCTATTTTATTTCCTTTTCTTTTTTCCCTCCAACTGTTGACCGTCACTCCAATCCATCCTGCCCATGCTTTTTGTTTGTCCTCGACATGATTGCCCAACTACTCCCTTACATGGTCCAACTACCCTCTTACGTGGTAGTTCTTTTATGTCAGCATATCTGGAGATAAATGGATTTAAAACATAGATCTTGTGCCAAAAATTACTTTTAGTAGATGGGATTTTAACTCTGCTGTGTTCCCCAACCAGTTGAGAATTTCCTGTTCAACCGGTTGAGCTTTGGTAGATCACCCTTTTTGGTCTGGCTCAACCGGTTGAACTTTGATGGCTGGCCCGATTGAACTCTTTTTCCTCAACTGGTTGATGCTTGGCCTCAGGCTCTTTGATTGAGTTCAACCAATTGAGGTGAAATGGAAGAGCTTTTTTTTCAGTTGTAACGGTTGATTAGTAAATGGTTTTATGCTCTTTTGATCTCTTCAAACTCCACATTACCTATAAAACCCATTTATAATGCTTGTACCAAGATTTGGCTAAAAACGAACATATAATATGTACAAAACAAATTAAATTGGGGAATTTGACTGATAATTTTGAAATAGAAATGTGTGAATCAGAACCCCAAAGGGAGAGAAATAATCAATCCTTACATTGAGGAATTTTCATGACCTCCTAATTGGAAGTGTACAAGGGTATCCAACTCACATAATCGAATCTCAATGAAGTTGGCTTTATTAATGACAAAATCACATCTCAATCCTCTGCAATGTTGTGACACTTTGATGTTAACACATAGTAAAAGGTATGCTGAAAAAGAATATTTTTGGGATTCCATAGGAATTTTTGGGAGTTAATTTGAGACCTAGAATACATTTTAAGATTTTAAGATGATTAAATACCAGTTAGAAATAGTTACATAAATAAGTTTTATGATATTTTTAACTATATAAATAAAGTACCTGAAATTTTGTGAACTATGTATGATTTTATACTATTTTTCTGGAAACAAATTAGGTAATTTTAGTCCATTATGGGATGTTTTTCTACCCAAATACCAGTTTAAAGTTCCAATCGAGTCTATGCACATCCTCACAATGGATAGATATTTTGGGGGTGTGAGTGTTGTAAGTGAAAGAGAGAAAATCGAAGATAGACACTTGCAGTGCATATAAGCAGTTGATGGTGGCTACAGAAGGCTACTGGTAGTTGGGCCAACTGCAACACAGGAACATTAAGAAAAGGCCGTCAAAGTTATCCCGCGACAGCTCTCCGACGGTCAAATTAGATGACTGGAAAAAATAAGTACTTACATATATAGAAAGAGTTTAGAGCATAAGAAATTGTATACTTTTGAAAAATAAGGCCTGGCCTTATATAGCATAGTTCAGCGTACCTGAATGCATCTGCTGTCATGTCACTGAACAGATTGTAGCTTGGTGCATGCTGGGACGCGCTGACTGGTGTGTTAGTGAATAGGCGGTTGACCCAGTCATGCCCCTAAGGCATGGCTAAAAGCTAGCTTGTCATGTCGCTGATGTCTTGATTTAGGTATGGAGGCTGTTAGATAAAATCTCGTCGTGCAAGTCACCTTCTGTCCCCTGATGTGCTTTGGGATCGCAGTCGATCGTTGTGTCTCGACTAAGCTCTGGCACAATGATCCCGCCGAGCATACTATAGGGCGACAATTCGGAGGCAGTGCTTGCCCTAGCTCGGTTAGAACTAATATTTGGTATTTTATCCCATATCATTCACTCATATGGATACATCATCCACTTTTTTAGATAAATATGAAGCGAAAAAAAAGATTAATACCTTTGCATATAAATAGGCAAAGGCTTACTGAGATTTTCCAAGAACACGCGCACACATTTCGTACTGAACGGGAGAGTCGGTAAAAACATCCCTCTTCTCTCCTTTTGTTTTCTTCGTCTTTCTTTTTCCTTTTCTTTTCTCCCTTTAAGCATTTTTCAAAACCTATTTTTTAAAGCAAAATATATTTTTTTTACGAACTAAAACCCTACATTTTTGTATCTATTTCAAAGTTATTATCTGAATTAGTTATGTAATAGTCCATTGTGCATATTGTAAGTTGAAGTTTTTACACTCAATTTAAACCACATTGAGTTGCAGAATATCTTTATTTCATTCTTTATTACCATTATTTTAGTTCTTTTGATATCGATATATTATTGAAAGGATCACAATAAAAAAATGAATAAAAAATGAATTTTATTATGAAACATCGGAACGATGTCCCGTGCAACTAAGGAACATGAAAAATTCTAGTCGGAACATGAGATACAAAGGCGGGGGTAAGGTCAATTGTCCGATTGATTTGATATCATTTCACTTGCAATTAATTGTCGCTCCATTGGAAAAATGGCATAGTCATTGATGTTATTCATTAGTATTTTTGTGATATTACATACTTTATTTATGCAAAATAAAAAAGGATAATTCATGAATTTTTTTATGTTCGTAAACTCACACGAGCTTGGCTTATGAAGTTGAATCTTTTTCTTTTAAGGCTTGCAGGGATAGCAGACAGTTTTATAGTTACCTTTTTACTTAGAAATAAAAAAAATGCTTGTAATTTTACTTTTAATTCACTTTAAAAAACTAGAAGATGTAAAAGTATTATTACGTATTTAGGCTTGGTAGAATAATATATTTTTTCTTTTCACTAAGGATATTATATAAATTTTTTTCCGTTGCTAATTAATATTCAGATATTTATAAATTATATTATATTAAACTTAATATAGAAAAGGTCTGAAGTAAACTGGACTTACTAGCCAATAAACGCCAACCTCTTTGAGTTGGGTCCTGACAAATGCTTTCTGTTTCATCAAGCAATAATAGAGGCATCAATTAATATTGCAGTTATATTGGACTTCTTCAAGGCAGTGACGAGAAAGATGGGGCTCAATACCTAATGGATTGGATGGGTCATGCAGTGCCTTTCTACCGGCCTGTTTCTCAAACAGGGCTTGGATCATATATAATTACGTAATTCGTAGTTCAATTTACTTTTTTCTCAGAATATGTAAAATCGTTTTTAGTAAATGTGCTTTTATTAAAATTGCGTTTTTCAATAGTACTTTTTAGGTTTTTGTGTATAAAATATATTATTTTGAATTTTTAAGTAAAATCGTGTTTAGCAAAACCGGTTTTAATTAAAATTAATTTAATTTATTTTATTTTTGCTAAAAATGCTTTTATTAAAAATTGCTACTAGCAATCACACTTTTACGGTGAGTTTTAAAAAGGGTTAATTTGACTTTGTAACCTTGCATCAATTATCATTTTGCATCTTTTACTTTCAATTTTTGCAATCCAAAACTCATACTTTAAGTCAACTATCAATGTCAACCCTTCATCCATATAGCGTCACAAGGATGGATGGAAAAACGAGCATGTGGGTCGCATATCCCTATTTTTTAGGACATTAGTGTAATTTTAAACTCATAGGATCTATTGAAGGGGTGCAAAGTGACAATTCACTAAAAGTGTAGGGGTGCAAAGTGGGATTTGTTCTAATTTTAAAGGAAATGCTGAATGATCATAACAACTCGACAAACTCTAAATTACTTGATTTTATTCCCATAAAAAAAATACTCGATATTATTTAGGTTGACTCACTCTAAATTATATCTAGTATTTTTTTTATGGGAACAAAATCGAGTAATTTAGAGTTTGCCAAACTTTATTGATGATTCAACATTTTCTTTAAAATTGGGATAAATCCCACTTTGTACCCTTGCACTTTCAACAGATTGTCACTTTCAATAGATCATACGAGGTTAAAATTATACGAATATCCTAAAAATTAGGGATGTGCGAGTTACATGTTCGTTTTCCATCCGTCCTCATGACGCCATATGGATGGAGGGTTGAGATTGACAGTTGACTTAAAGTACAAGCCTTGAATTGTCAAAATTGAAATTGAAGGGTGCAAAATGGAAATTGATTCAAAGTGCAGGGGTACAAAGTGAAATTAATCCTTTTTAAAACTCACGCAGCGTTTTTTAATAAAAGCATTTAAAAAAAAAAAGAATTTAATTAAATTAATTTTAATTAAAATTTGTTTTTCTAAATACGGTTTTACTTAAAATTTTGAAATAATATATTTTATAGAGGAAAATAAATTTAGCTACAAGTTACATAATTATATATATATATATATATATATATATATATATATATATATATATATATATATGATTCAAGCCAGAGGGGAAATAGGTTGCCTTTGTAGTGTCAATTGTTGAAAGAATTCAGTATATGTACGAGGATAAAATAAACAATTACAAGTTTGGGGCCCATCAAGGCAAGAGCCACCTCTAGGGGAACAACTACGAAGCAAGGTAGGGGGGACGACGAGCACCGAAGCTCAGTTGAAACACTACCAAGCACTAACATCGTCTGGACCAAAGATCTGCGTCACATTTGAGCTGTCACAGTATAGTAAGTTCGATGGGGTGACCATACCAAAAGCTTGCCAAGAGACAACAGTCAGTGGTGATCCTGAGGTACATTAAGGGATAGAGGATAACTTGTACAACGAAGTTTCCTTTGACAGCCCCCATGCTTGACACAAGACATCTACGGTACGGAGACTTGTTACCAACTAAGTCTCAAGAGCATGGTTGGGTCAGTCACCTACCTACTGACACGACAGTTGACACGTCAAGGTACGCGTCGAGTTATGCTATATAAGGAGAACCTGTTCTTAAAAAGGTACGCACTTTGAGCTTACAAGAACATACACTCTCTCTCTAAAAATATTTTTCGATCTTCTAACTTGACCGTCGGAGAGCTGTTTTCCAATAACAGCTCTGGCGGCCGTTCTCACTATTTTTGTGTTATAGCTAGGATTTTGTTGTTGATTGGTTGAAATTAACTTCGTCACCATAGAACCATCGTGGGTGTCTATTCTCAATTTTCTTTCTCTCATCTCTCAAACTCACTCCCTGCAATTGGCGTCATCTATAAAAAATCGATTATAGACATTTGCAAGGTTAGTTCTGATTGCATCACAAAATAATAACTGTTCCGGCAGCCATGAAACCCGAGGTGAGCCCCCTTGTACTCCCAGGACTCTTGGGGACAAGGGGGCTAAACTATTGGCCGATGCTTAGAGAACAGCTAAGGCCACCTCTAAGCAGAGACTAGGTTAGTTGATCCCTAAAGGCAAAAACAGTCAAGATATCACCATTAAATGCCTGCAAACTCAATTGGCTTTAAATGGCAAAGATTCTGGTTGACAACAAATTAATGAAATTGGGCCATATAGCGGAAGGAGGACCCTCCTAGAGAAGGTTTGGTGGCTTATAAGATCCACCCCGGGGATCTTATAGGGAAAAGCGATGCAAGTCACACGTTGACCTAGAGAGCCAGAGCGATAGCAAATCTGTGACATCGAGTAAGCAAAGAGTGTCACCACGTCGAGCACACTCTAGTATGGACCTTCGCAAAACACTTAATGCCAAGCAAAAACGAGAAGATGACCTACGTGACAAACTCAACAACTGAATAGCCATAACACTAGTCAAAATAATCGTTCTCGCTAGATCGATAACACGTGTGGCTAGATCAGTGCTAAAGGAACCAGACCCAAGATACCAAACTCTATTGTCCCAAGACATCGAGGGAATGGACTTGCTAGAGAAGATCACACTGCCAAGGTTCACACTCTATGATGGGAAGTCAGAACCAAGAATCCCTATCAGTCATGTTAGGGAAATGATTGCCCTCTCTAGAATCACATGGACGCCTTAATATGCTGAGTGTTTCCATCGAGCTTGGGGGGCTCTCGGGTTGAAATGGTATGATCGACTACCTCCAAGATCAATTGAAAGCTTCCATCAACTCACAGAATCATTCGTGGCTCGATTAGTCATAAACACGAAAGCACCAAAAGGCGTTGGCTCTCTTTTGACACGTAGGAAAGGCAAGAACGAATCAATCCGAAATTACAACAAGCGATACAGGGAAACTTATAATGAAATTGAGGAATGTTCAAAAGAATTAGTCGTGGCTAGCTACAAGCTCGGACTGACGCCTGGGGAGAGACTTTGGAAAAATTTGACGCTCAATCCTACAACCAATCTCTGGGATCTCATGTCCCAGGTTAAAATGTTTGCTCAGTTGGAGGATGACATCCGAAGGCAAAGCGAGCTACAGGGATGACTACCCGGGGAGAGAGGTTGTTCAAAAGGCACAACGAAGGCTCAATTGACTATGAGAATCGGGTGCGGTAGGGGATCAATGTGGTTTTTAAAGAGCCAGTCTACAAGCTCCTCGCTTGAATGAGATAAGCCATATTTCAAAAAGCCCGAGCCCATGGGAGGAGACCTTAAGAAGGGCAGCCAACGGTGAAAGTGTTCTTTTCACGAGGAAAAGGGAATAGAATTGAGAATTGTCGAGCCCTAGAGATCTTTCTTGACCAGCTCATCTGAGATGGGCACTTGAAAGAGTTTGTTGACCAAGAAAATACTCTGGTAGAAGAGGCCAGGGTTAGACCTAACCCAAGTTTGATTGGGGCAACGATGAAATAGACAAAACCTTGGAGAAGGAGGAGGAAGACCTTCCCTTGGGCACTGTTCACATGATAGGGGGTCCAAATCATCCAAATCTTGAGAATGGAATTTGAAGGAAGATTGGCATGATCAAACAGATGAATTAGGTCCTCTCGGTCCAAGTGGTGGCTAAGAAGCCAAGGCAAATGGCGTCTGAATCAGGAAGCATCACGTTCTCTAGAGTCGACTTGGAAAAGGTCCAACATCCCCACATAGATCCCCTAGTTATTCAACTTAGGGTCAATAATTACGACATGAAGAGGATCCTGGTTGATACAGGAAGTTCTGTTGAGGTGATGTATTATGACTTCAAACAACTTAAATAATCAAAAACATACCTAAAACCCGCCCTAGCCCCTTTGGTCGAATTCAATGTTCAGTCTCACTGGCCCTCTGAAATTGTAACCCTCAAAACCCGAGCTAGTTCCCAAGATCTGTTGACAGAGTTCGTTGTCATTGATATACCTTCCCTGTATAATGCAATCACTAGTTGAGATTGGTTGCATAGGATGAAAGGAGTGGCTTTCAAACTACACCAAGTTATTAAATTTGCCACCGCATGAAATGAAGAAACCCTTTATGGAGATCAAGTGGCATCCAAACAATGCTACCTCGCTACGATTTCCACTAAAGCAACCATGAAAGAAGTGCAAGTGATTGAGGAAGAGCATGAAGTTCTGGAGAACATCAGAAGAGATCCCAAGGCTAAAGTCGTGGAAGACCTGATATGCTACGAACTTGATGAGCCAATCTTAGACCATTTCTTTCTCACAAGTGCAAACTTGGAGGAACAAGAAAGAACCGAGCTCATCGAGTTCCTTACAGCAAATATTGAGGTCTTTTCATGGACACCTTACGTGATGTCTGGGATAGACCCCAATTTCATCAAACACGAGTTGAACGTCCTCCTAGAAGCTTGACCAATGAAACAAAGAGGAAGAAGGGCCGCACCAGAACATGTGGATGCGGTGATAGAGGAGTTTAAGAAGTTGAAAGAGGCCAATACAATAACGAAGGTTCTCTATCCGAGTTGGTTGTCCACTACAGTTTATGGTAAAGAAAAAGATCGACTAGCTGATCGACTAGCTGGTGGAGCGTTTGCATTGACTTCACAAGCCTTAACCAGGCTTTCCCGAAAGACTAATTTCTTTTGTCAAAGATTGACTAGCTGGTGGACTCTAATTCGGGTCATGCCCGGATGAGCTTCCTAGATGCTTATTGAGGTTACCACCAAATAGTAATGCATAAGCTAGATCAAGAAAAGATTGCCTTCATCACCCCTAGCGATACTGAAAAAGCATAAATTGAGGCTAAACGCATTGAAATGTGTCTTCGGGGTAAGCTCGGGAAAGTTCCTTGGTCACTTGGTTACGAGATGAGGATCGAGGCAAAACTAGAATAAATTACAGCAATCAACAAACTTGTCACCCGAAGGACTACAAAGGAGGTCTAGAAACTGATTGGGATGGAAGCAACACTTAACTAGTTTATCAGTAAGTTCTTTGACAAATGCCATCCGTTCTTTCAACTCTTTCGTAAAATTCAAAAATTTTCATGGAACGAGGAGTGCAAGCTTGCACTCCAAAAGTTTAAAAAATATCTTACAAAACCAGTACTGCTTTCCACCCCGGATGAGGGAGAATTGCTTTACATTTATCTCGCTGTCTCTAAGCATGCCACTAGCTCAGTACTTTTAAGAGAGATAGACAAAGAGCAATGCCCGATCTACTTTGTTAACAAAACGTTCACAGATTGTCAAACAAGTTACCTGCCGTTGGAAAAGCTCATTCTAGCTCTAGTCTTAACCTCGCGAAAATTCATGCATTGTTTTCAAGCACACCCCATCATTGTATATATAAAGTTTCTGCTCAAAACTATTTTGTCAAAAGCAGACCTGTCCGACCGACTCTCTAAATGGGCCATTGAACTCGGACAATCCAACATAAAATTTTTACCAAGGGCAGCAATAAAAGGACAAGTCCTGGCCAATTTTATGGCTGAGTTCTTGCCCCGAGCTTTGAGTCCAGAGTGAGAAAGCCTTGCGTCTACACATAAAGGGGAGGTGAGCTTAAGGGCAAAATCAGTTGAAATCCAATCAGCACAAGAGGCTCTCGAGGTCATCAAAGAACCACCCCGAGGTGTAAGAGCAACAAGTGTCAAAAAAATCACTGAGGCTCCAAAGGTTATCATAGAACCACCTCAGGTCGATCTCACCTCAGTGTGGAAGATTTTCGTTGATGGAGCAAAAACTAGTCTAGGGGCAGGGGTAGTCTTAAAAGGCCCAAAAGGAGCAATTTTTTAGCACTATCTTAAGCTAAACTTCCCTGCAACAAACAACGAAGCTGAATACGAATACTTTATTACGGCACTTCAATCCGCCAACAAACTAAAGGTGCTCGAGCTTTACATATTCAGTGACTCAAAGCTAGTGGTCAACCAAGTCACATGGAAATTTGAAGCTTGGGGTGGTGCCAAGATGGCTAAATATTTAGAAGGGCATAAAACCTCCTTACCAGATTAAAAGCAAAAAAAATTGAACAAGTGTGGAGGGACTTAAATTCATTCACAAACGCACTAACAGGCTTGACATCAATTTTTAAAGGAGAAAATAGGCGAACCATCGCAGTCGATTTGACCTTGGCCCCAAGTCACGAAATGATTTAGGAAAAATCCTAGTCAACAATGAGCTGGAACAAAGTTTGATGGATCCAATTATGGATTTTTATGACATGACAAGTTGCCAAAAGAAGAAAGAGGCACACAAACAATGGATAAAGGCAACACGGTTTTGGATCTCCCTCATTGGGGACTTGTACAAAATATCATATCTAGGACTTTACTTGTTGTGCGTCCACTCGAGCCTAGTCGAAGATGTACTTTTTGACATCCACAAAGGCATTTTTGGACTGCACTCAAGGGGAAAATCATTGGCTCACCGAGAGTATGTCCGCAATATATGCAAAATATCGCCCAAGCGTATGTCCGCAAGTGTTCCAAATATCAGTTTTTCTCCCCCTTGATCCATCAGTCAGTGAGGGACTTAACCCCTCTCACCAGTCCATAGCCTTTGCCCAATGGGGAATGGGCATTGTGGAGGTCCTATCCCCAGCTCCAGGGAACAAGATTTTTTTGTTGGAAGCTACAGACTACTTCACAAAATGGGTTGAGACCAAACCACTAGCCTAAATCAAGGTGACAAACATAATTAGATTCATCCTTAGAAATATCCTATCTAGATTCGGCATCCCTAGGGCTTTCATATTAGACAACGAGACTCAATTTGTGGGCAAAAAAATTAAAGACTTGTTAGGGCAATTGAAGATCGAGTTTTACAACTCAACACTGAGCTACCCATAGTGCAACGGGTAAGTCGAGGCCACCAACAAAACAAATATGAATGGGATCAAGAAGAGGCTTGAAAAATCCAGAGGCAAATGGATTGAGGAATTGCCAAACGTTTTGTGGGCTTATCAGACCATACTACGGAAAGCAACAAACGGAACGCCTTACACTCTGGCCTTTAGATTCAAAGTTGTAATCCTGTAGGAGGCATATGATATTAGTCACAATGAGTAAGTCTTAGCTCAAGACCTCGACCTTGCTGATGAAAGAAGAGAAAATGCACTGATACAAATGGTTGACTATAAGAAGCAGTTAGCCAAGATTTACAACTAGAAGGTCCAACACAAACAATTTTTAGTTAGAGATCTCGTTCTAAGAAAAGTTGTTGAAAATACCGAGGACCCGGTGGACAGAAAGCTTGGCCCAAATTGGGAAGGACCCTACAAGAAAGTTAAGCTCGCTAGAAAGGGCGATTACTACCTCAAAGATCCCGAGGGCAAACAAGCTCCGAGACCTTGGAATTCCAAAAACATAAAGAAGTACTATCATTGAAATGTAACTATCCTTAATCGAGCTTATATGTTTATCAAATACACTTGTAAAAAGAGTTGCTTAAAGATACTATTGCCAAACACTTTCTATAGCATCACAAAAAATCACTCAGTTTGAATTCTTTTAAACACACTCTTTTTTAGAAATGATAATAAAAAAGAAAAAATTTATCATTTAATTTAAAATGAACTCTAGATAGCAAAAATTTTAGGGAAGAGTTAGTCGAGCTTGACACAAGTTTCGAACTCTGTCCCATGAGTTTTCCCAAGAGTACTGAGCAAAAATTTAAGGAAGAGTTATCCAAGTTCAACGCGAGCTCTGAACCCTGTCCCATGAGGTTCGTCCAAGTATACTTAGCAAAAAATTTAGGGAAAGAGTTAGCCAAGCTCAATGTGAGCTCCGAACCCTGTCTTGTGAGGTTTGCTCAAGTATACTTGGCAAAACTTTTATGGAAGAGTTAGTCGAGCTCAACGCGAGTTTCGAACCCTGTCCCGTGAGGTTTGCTCAGGTATACTTAGCGAACTTTTATGGAAGAGTTATCCAAGCTCAATGCTAGCTCCGAAACCTGTCCCATGAGTTTTGCTCAAGTATACTGAGCAAAAGTTTTAGGAAAGAGTTAGCTGAGCTCAACGCGAGCTTTGAACCCTGTCCTATGAGTTTTGCTCAATTATACTTAGCAAAAATTTTTTCGAAGAGTTAGCCGAGCTCAACGCAAGCTCCGAACCCTGTCCCATGAGGATCGCTGAAGTATACTTAGCAAATATTTTAGAAAAGAGTTAGTCGAGCTCAACGCGAGCTTCCAACTGTCCCATGAGTTTTTCTCAAGTGTTTGTAGCAAAAATTTTTAGGAAGAGTTAGCCGAGCTCTAAGCGAACTCTGAACTTTGTCCCATGAAGTTTGCCCAAGTATACTTGGTAAAAATTTTGGGGAAGAGTTAGCCGAGCTTTAAGAGCTCTGAACTCTATCCCACAAGTGTCATGAAAATGAGCAAAAACGTGATTACACTGAGATAAAATCATGAAAGAAAGAGTTGCATCTACGCTACAGACATCCTAACAAAAAAACAAGCTAAGAAAGAGAGGACTGCACATGTTTGAAAGCATCTTTACATAAAAGTGACAGTTCTTCAAAAATCAAGAATATGACATTAAGGAGCAAAATTCAAAATAAATGTTGAGAAAAGCTACTCTTCTGGTGGGGCGCTCAGGTTTCTTTCACCAGCCCTCTCTCATTCGCCTCCCCCAAGCTCGTTGCCATGAGCCACGCCAACATCAACACCATCTTCCTCCTTAGCCGTCTGGTTTGCATATTCTTCTTCATTAAAGCCCGGAAGGATGATTGGGAAGTAAAGTGTTGATGGATTAGGGAGCTCGATTGGTGGGGCTACCACAGTCTAGGTCAGGTGATCCGAAGGAGTTTCAAGCTCTTTTAGGCAGGCAAGCCAGCCTTCCTGAACAATGCTTGGACGCAACTCAGCTACATGCTTCTCGTAAGAATCACCATCTCTGGTTTAGCCACGATTGAAAACTCGTTCGAACACCTCCCCGAAAGCTACCTTTTGAAGCTCGGCCAAATCCTGTAGAGCGTTGTTCATTTGCGCAAGAGCAGCCTCGGCCTCATTGTGGGAATGAATAGCAACCTGCTCTGTCGCAATCAAGTTGAGCTTAGCCTATTTTAACTCACCTTCAAAAAATGGGCCCTCTAATTGACCTTCTTTAGATCAATGGAATACTTCTTCATGCGTTCGGAGTTAGCCACAACTCGCTGGAGAAATAAGCAACACAAGAAATACCTGAACTCCTTGTATAATCATCAAGTCCCTGAATTCCTCCGATCCCTCAGTAGTGAGGTCCACCACATCTTGTGGGAGCATGACAGCGTTTCCCAAGTCCAGGCAGGTCTCATGATCCTTGAAGGTATCACCGTTGGTGACTTGCTTATCGAGATTGATAGCAACAAACTTTGGAGCCCAAAGTTCGGGAATGCTTGTAATTTTCAGGGGTCCAACCGAGCTTCCAACCCTTTTCCCTATTCTTTTGTTGGGAAGGCCTTTCTGCAGGGAGCTTTCCCTTCCTCTTGTTAGCACATTTGGATGATGGGATGTTCAACTGAACCTCCATCGGGCTGGGGAGAACTAAAATCGGATCAGGGGTTTGCTGATCTAGCTCGGCCCCCGCGGCCTTTTTCTTACCCAAAGTCCTAGGTTTGGGAACCATATCTATCTCCTTCGAGTTGGAACCCAAAATACCGCCTTGATTTAAAGAGTGCTTGATTAAGTCTTCAGCAACAGGAGTGACTACGGGAAAGCCAAGATCGTCTGCAATTTTAAAATCTTAGCTAAACACGAGTATAGGCTCGACAACAAGAATCTAGGCTAGGGGAGCAATCTAGGCTAGTTTTCAACCTCGGCGTCCTCCTTTTTGTCCTTAACTTTTCCTACTAATGGATCTTCGACCTGAAATTGGATATGTTGAACCAGTGCTCTACCCTTCGGCCCCTTGCCTCAGTCATGCAAGCTCAGTAATGGTCCCTTCAACGAGATTACTGACTTCAATTGAAAGCGAACGCCTTCCTTTTGGAGCTTGTTTGCAAATGCGTAGTGGAGGAAGCCTAGTTTGTCTCAAATGGTCAGCTCGATGGGGGATAATGTGGCAGTAAATCAGGACGTAATTAAGTAGCTCGGCTACCTTCCACGACCGTCGACAGTTGTTCACTACTTCGATTGCTTCAGCATAGTGTTCGGATCTCCTCCAATACCGGGCACTAAATCCTACAACAAATAAATCGAGATGGAAAGAACGTTAGATTACCATAAACAAAATAAGTACAAAATTTATTCGTAAATCAAGGTAAAAACTTCTTACCAACAAGGACATAGCTCCTGTATCTCAGAAATGCAAATAAACTGAGATCATCATCTTGGAACTCCCAAAGCCTTGAAACCCAAATGAAATCGTCTATGTATAGATCTTTATCTGGGGCATCACTGACCAATCTCATTTGGGGTTGTTGAGGCTTTCGGAATCGAATGTAATGGTGACTGATATACATGAGTCTGGGGATCTTTCCTATGCCGAACTATGCAGTATATGTGAAGCAAATCCCCGGTAGTGAATTCTAGACCCTCCCTCTTCATAAAAATATCCACCGCCAATATGGTTCGGACGAAATTTACAAACACTTGCATGAAGGTAAGACAACATAAGGCCAGAACCTCCTTCAACAAGGGACTCAAGGGGAATTTAAGGATGGCATGATGGATCAATCAATTTCGGACTGGTATGTGATTACCTTCCCCTTTTACCGAATTTGCGTCCTCATTAGGGCCCGATCTCTTTATCAGAACATCATCTGGAATGTTGTGGTCAGCGCATAATTGAGCTAAAGCCGCGTCATCATGAACGAACAGTTGAGCCCAGTTCAATTCCATGTTCTAAAAATAGAAGCAAACGGTGAGAGCGAGCTCAACTACAGAATCATGATGAATATAGGTCGTGAAGCAAGCCGAACCATCTAGAGAGCTATGAGCTCTAGCTCTTGGGAAGAGTCAACTGAGTTTAGTGCAAGCTACGAAGCTCATCCCAGGGTATACTAAGTTGTATGTGTCGTTAAAATGGAGCAGTAGTCAAACCCTCTTGCCACTCCGAGCTAACCTCAATAGCGGATGTGTTTGAGGGGGAAGAACCCTAAACCTAGAAGTCTGATCTTGAAAGAACTGGTGACACAAATAACAGGGATACAGCTCAAACCCGTTTCAATAAGAAAAAATGGGTCGAGGTCAACCCAAACCAAGATTTGGAAAGTTGCTACCATCCGTTAATGGTGAACGGGCGAGCAACAACCAAATGCAACAAAAAATGAGCAAATCACACAAACAATACAATCACAACAAGAAGCCTAAAGCTACATAAACCCAAAAAGGGTTGGACAGAAGAACAGTTATGCGCATGGACAAGAAGAAACAAAAATTCGCAATAAGAGAACTTACATTGATGAATGGAAAGAAGAAGCCGTTGATTGATGGAGAAGCCGAAACTAGCGTCGGAGCAAAGGCCGGTGACAGAACGTAGGACGGCAGTAGTTCGACATCTCGCGCTCTTTCTCTCTCTAAAAGCTCTCAAGAAAACAATGTGAATAGTGACCAGGAAAGCTGACCGATTTACAAAGGAAGCTGAAAAGGTAGAAAGATACCCAAACACACCCTTGGGGTTCATCATTTCGTGGGCAAACCATCGCCCCCAAATCAATAGGAGACAGACACGTGGCAGCACCCATGCCGCGCGTCCATGCCAAATAAACCCCAGGAGTAGGTAAGTGGCCTTGGCATCAGTGCTCAAACCAAGCTAGTAAACTAATCAAACCCCGACATGTGCCGTAATGGTATGGCAGACTCAGGCCTTAAAAGGAAAACACATCCAATTCGCATCACCTCGGCAAACATTAACCCAGCCCATGTGAACTAAGGGACAATTGTACAAGGATAAAATAAACAACTACAAGCTTGGGGCCCGTCAAGGCAAGAGCCACCTCTAAGGGAACAACAATGAAGCAAGGTAGGGGGGACGACGAGCGTCGGAGCTTGATCTAAACACTACTAAGCATTGGCATCGCCAGGACCAAGGATCTGTATCACATCCGAGTTGTCGCAGTATAGTAAACTCGGTGGGTGACCATACCAAATGTTGTCCAAGGGACAACAATCGGTGGTGATCCTGAGGTATGTCAGGGGACAAAGAATAACTTGCATGGTGAAGTTTTCTTTGATAGCTCCCATGCCTGAAACAAGACATCTATGATATGGATACATGCTACCAACTAAGCCTCAGGAGCATGGTTGGGTTAGTCATCTACCTATTGACACGACAGTTGGGGCGTCGAGGTACGCGCCAAGCTATGCTATTTAAGAAGAACCTATGTTCTAAAAAGGTATGCACTTTGAACTTACAAGAATGTACACTCTCTCTCTCTCTCTCTCTCTCTCAATACATTCGCCGATTTTCTAACTTGACTGTCAGAGAGCCGTTTCCTAGAAATAGCTCTGGCGGCCGTTCTCATTGTTTCTGTGCTGTAGCTAGGACTTTGTCATTGATTGGTCGAAGCTACCTTCGTCGCCATAGAAACACCGCGGGTGTCTATTCTTGATTTCCTTTCTCTCATCTCTCAAACTCACTCCCCACAGTACATAAGATAAGATATGTAATGATCCTTTATAACCTATTTTAAATTTCCTAGCTATCTTGGCTTAAAACCATGTCTTCTTTTGATGTTGCCCATCTTTAATGTTAAAGATCTTGAAACAAATCATGTTCATTAAAGATCCTATCCCATACACAAGGCTCTACTTAGCCCCAACATTTTTGTAGAGACTTACTATCTTAAATGGCACTGAAAATTCAAGAGCTGCAAAGTTGCTCATGGTGTGGGAAAATTGGGCTGATGAGCT
>BRYE01000025.1:1540000-1547500 GCA_030159115.1 Actinidia arguta var. hypoleuca
TCCTATCTAGGTGATATACTAGACAAATAGAATAATCTTCGTCAAGGGTTCAAATTAGCTACCGAATATGTTGCGCAATTTGAAGAATATCTTATGCGTTGCAACATCAAGAAAGATGAAAGAATGACCCTAAGTCGTTTTTGACATGGTCTAAATTATGACCTTAGAAAAGAACTCGTTCTACAAGAAGTCACCACTCTTGACCAGGCATACACCTTCGTTCAAAACTATGAAATGGTCACCAAACCTAGTTTCGTGCACCGTTTTGAGAATTGGAGCACACCTAGGCCTTTTATTACTTTACCATAGTCTAGACCAACACCCACTACTGCACCTCTTCCCAAAGATAGTAAAGAAAATGGTATCTTAACTGAATCTCTAGGGATAAAATTTACGTTTCAATGCTATAAATGCCAAGGTTTTGGTCACAAAGCCGCCAATTATGGCAATTGAACTCTCTTTGTCGACTCACAGGATCACGACCATGAAGGAGATGATATCGAAGAGCAACTTTATGAGCCTAACCTTAAAAATATCCCCGAGTCTAACGAGAATTGTATGAAAGGAGATACCACCTTAGGAGTTGTTATGTGTGCTTTGACACAGCCTAAAGAAGACAATGATTGGTGGCATAATGCGATCTTTCACACTTACATCAATTGCAAAAAAGATTACAAAGTCATTATTGATAACGGAAGTTGTATCAATGTCGTCTCTTCATCCACTGTCTCCCGCCTTAGCTTAAAGCCAATTTCTCTTCCTAGTTCATACCATGTCTCTTAGGTTGACACATCGTCAATTTTCATAAAAGAGAGATGTCTTGTCCCAATTCAAATTCTTTCCTATAGTGACAAGATTTGGTGCGACGGAGTTCCTATGGATGTCGAACACATAATTTTGGGTCAATCCTGGCTTTTTGACCTAGATGTCACTATTTATGGACGCTTCAATTATTGCTCTTTCTTTTTTGAGAAGTGAATCAAGCTAAACCCGCTTCAACCAAGGCCTGTTTCGAAATCAAGGAAGCAAATTATGACTAAAAATAAGGGTTTGAACATTATCAGTCCGACAGAGTTTAAGAGAGAAGCCAACGAGTAATTTATTTTATTTGCAGTGGTTGCACATGAGATTTCCATAGAAAGTCAGAATACACCTTCTGAAGAAGTAACTTCTATCCTACAAGAATTCCATGATGTTTTTCCCGCGCGTCTCCCGAACAATTTATCACCGATGTGGGATATCCAACACGCCATTGATCTTATTCTAGGAGCTATTCTCCCCAATTTAACTCATAATAGGATGAACCCCATTTAACATGCCGAATTACAGCGCCAAATTGATGATCTCTTGCGCAAAGGGTTTGCTAGGGAGAGTATGAGCCCGTGTGTTGTGCCCGCACTTCTACCCCCTAAGAAAGACATTTCTTGGAGAATATACATGGACAATCATGCCATCAATAAAATCACTCTCAAGTACCATTTTTTCTATTCCTAGAGTTTATGGCATTTTTAATATGATGGTTGGAGCCATTATTTTTTTCAAAATCAATTTGAAAAGTGGGTACCATCAAATTCGAATCCGTCCAGGGAATGAATAAAAAATTACATTCAAGACAAATGATAGATTGTAGGAGTGGTTAGTCATGCCATTCAGTCTTTCTAATGCTCCAAGCACCTTCATGCGAGTGATGGCTCAGGTACTCAGACCTTTCATGAGCAAATTTTAAGTAGTGTACTTTGATGACATCCTCATTTACAATAAATCTAAGGAGTAACATTTAGACCACCTCTCTCAAGTTTGTGCTACACTTCAAAAAAAAAATTTTATGCCAATCTTAAAAAATGTTCATTTTTCATGAATAGTGTTGTCTTCTTAGGATTCATTGTTTCATCCAAGGGCGTATTTGCTGACTATTCAAAAATTTAGGCAATCGCTGATTGGTCCGAGCCCAAGTCTATTCATGACGTTTGTAGCTTTTATGGGCTTGTTACTTTTTACCATCGATTTATTCAAGGGTTTAGTACCATCATGTCCTTATCACTGATTGTATAAAGAAAGTTTTAAATTTCAACGAACAAATGCAGCGACCAAAGCATTTAGGGAGATTAAGAAAAAAAATGATTGAAGCACCTGTTATGCGCATCCTAAATTTTTCAAAAGTTTTTAAAGTAGAGTGCGATGCTTTTGGTATTGGTATAGGCAGTGTATTGAGTCAAGAACGACATTACGTTGCTTACTTTAGTGAGAAATTAAATGAGACCAAAAAAAAAAAGATATTCCACTTATGATAAGGAATTCTATGCAATTTTTCAAGCATTGCGCTTTTGGAGACATTATTTACTTATGCATGAATTTGTCATTTACTCAGATAATGAAGTGTTGCGTTATCTCAACTCCTAAAAGAAGTTAAATTTTAGCCATGGTCAGTGGCTTGAGTTCCTTCAAGATTACACATTTGTGTTGAAACATCATTCTGAGGTTGAGAATAAAGCCATCAATGCCCTCAGTCGTCGTAACTTTCTCCTTTTGTTCTTATATGCAAAGCTTGTTGGTTTTGAATGACTTAAAGAAGACTATGAGTCCTAACTGAATTTTCGCAACTCTTATTTAGCCTTGAGTTTTGATCTCTCCATTTCTCTGGATGGCTATACCATTCGCGATGGGTTCTTATTTCATACTACCAAGATATGTATCCCATGCACTTTTGTGAGAGATCTTTTAGTATGGGAGCTTCATGCTGGTGGCCTTGCAGGACACTTTGGGCGTGATAAAACTATTGAGCAAGTGGAGCATCAATTTTATTGGCATACCCTCAAACGAGATGTGGCCAAAATTGTTGCTCAATGTCATGCATGTCAGGTGGCCAAACATCACAAACAAAACGCTAGCCTTTATACACTACTTCTTGTACCAAGTTGGCCTTGGCAAGATGTTAGCATGAATTTCGTGCTGGGTCTTCCTCGTACATTTCGAAAGCACGATTCTATATTTATCGTTGTAGACCATTTTTTTTAAAATAGCCCATTTTATTCCATGCGCTAAGACTTCTGACGCTTCTTAAGTTGCAAAACTTTACTTTAATGAAATTATCAAGTTGTAAGGTATTCCCAAGTCTATTGTTTCTGATAGGGATGTTTGTTTCATGAGTTACTTTGGAAAAATCCTTTGGCATATGGTAAGAACAAAGCTCAAATTCTCTACATCCTACCATCTGCAAACTGACGACCAAACTGAGGTCGTCAATCGAAGTCTTGGAATCTCCTTCAGTGCTTAGCTGGTGATAACAATAGGAATTGAGATTCTATTATTCCTACTGCTCAGTTTGCTTATAATGGTTCTATTAATAGGTCTATTAGTATGAGTTCTTTTGAAATTGTTCACGGGTTTAAACCTAGAAAATCGATAGATCTTTTGTCTATGTTACCACACACTAGAGTGTTAGAGTTAGCCGAGTCTTTTGCTCGACACATCCAAGAATTACATGATGAAATCAAAAAAGTAATTAATGGTAATAATTTTCAATATAAAATTCAAGCTGACTCACATCGACGTCATTCGAAGTTCCAAGTAGTAGACTGTCATGGTTCGTATTCGCCCTGAGCGGTATCCTTCTAGTACTGCAAAAAAAATTGTGCTCGTAGTGTTGGACCGTTCAAAGTTTTGAAACAGATTGGACCTAATGCATATGTTATTGACTTTTCTCCATATTTTGGTATAGGCTTTACTTTTAATATTGAGGATTTGGTTGCTTTTAAAGGTATTTTTTCTATTCCTAATGATCTATTTTTGGAGCCTATCCATGAGCCTAAAATTGATCCTCCTACTACCTCCACTATTGCCTCCACACCTTTGCCTATTTCTCCTGCACCTAAGGAACATAATAATGCTATTTTAGATGAGCAAATTATTTCTACCAGAACTGGTAGTCTTTAGCGCTTTTTGGTTCGTATGCATGGCCGTCCTAATTCTGATGACACATGGATTACTAGCGATGATTTATAGTAGATTAATAGAGACATGCTCGTGTATTATCATAGTCGTCTAGTTTCACACTCCACGGAGTCTAGTTTTCTTCACCCTGGAAGAGTTGGTGGGGACACTAGGCACAGACCTACTATTAGCCGTGTCTATGGGTACAGATCTAAGAAGGCCTATCCGATTTCAATGTGGCTAGATAGTGGACTGCCCATTGGGCCTGATTAGTAATAGCCCATGGGGCTAATTTTATTTATTAATATTTTAGTGGACTTATTTTATTTAGGCCTATTTATTTAGTTAGTTATTATTTTATGGTTAATTTTTCTTCTATTATGTACATGAAAAGAGCAAGAAAGAAATATAATGATTGTGAGGCGATCAAGGTGAGCAAGAGAGCAACGATTGCAAGGCTTCTGGCCATAGAAGGAGACAACAGGTTATTGGAAGTTCACATGGAAAGCTCCAGACATAGAAATCGAAACAAGGTTCAAAATGAAGGGGTGTACACTGAAGGAAGCGAGTCTTTTTCTATGTGGCTATGATTCGTGGCAATAGACACCTTTCGAGCATATGTGGATCTCTCAAGACGAGTTCGTGCTTGGAGAGATGAAGCCACGAGGACACCCAAGGTGAGGGGTGTAAGGCACCTCGTGAAGGGGGTGCATGCTAACGATTATCCCACATGGGTGGATGGGATGATTATTGGGGTCCACCCATATTGAAAATTGGTTTAGCTTCATTATTGGAGTTCTGAGGATTGACTATCATTTTCTCATGGGGTGCTCTCTCCCAATGCTAATGATGCTCCCTTTCAATGGAACTTTTGAGTTTCGAAGAATGGTCTTAATTTATGAGTTAATGGCTCTCAGAAATCTATGTATTTGATGTCTATATATACCTCTTGGAGATTGTGTGGGAGAGATAGATAGAGGGAGAAAAGAAGAGATAAAGAGAGTGAGCTAATAATGAAGGGCCTTCGGGCGAAGAACTCCCTACTCGATTGTGAGATAAAAATTGTGAGGATAAAATAGAGATGTAGAGAGTGAGAGAAAAAATACTATGGTACATTCAAGTACCCTTGAGCATGAGGCTCGGGTAGGTGTATGTGTTTTGTCTTTCTCACAATTATAATCTCTATTTTACGTAGCGAAATCTCTCTCCCATTGATGTAGGCATTTTGGGTTGAACCACGTAAATTTCTTGTTGTTATCTCTTTTCATGTATGTTTTTTTTTAGGGTGCTTGTGGGGCCGATGAAGATATGCGGCATAAAAGAATAATATCCAAACATAAGGCTCGTTTGATTTTTGAGAAGTGGTTATCTGTCATTCTTTTCTTGCGAAACACGTGTCCATTGCGCTATCCTTTCTGGAATTGCTACCTACCAAGTTTTCACCATTACAAAAATTTAGTGTAAACACTCGCAAAGCAGTTTCATTGGTATTGAGTGAAAGCTCATTATTTTGATGTCCCAATGTGTTTTAAGCATAATTGATCTCAACGTGGTTTTAGGTGTTATGTAAAGTACAAGGTGGTGGTGGTGTTTTCGAGCAAAAATAAATTTAAACTGTTCTAAAACTTCAATTCAAATAGAATAGTAGCACTGTTAGTTATGATACCGTACCACTGGGATTAAAATGCTAAGTTACGTTACTTAAGTTCAGAGATTATATAAGTTTAGAGATTTAATTAATTCAATTAATTAGACCAATTACGACTATAAGTCATAACCGTGTCATTTAGAGAATCAGTGTGACACAAAACAACGTAATATATCTTTGATTAGTAGGATTGTCTTCAATTTTATTTAGGCATGACCAGCCTTCTCTCACTATAGAATATCTCAATTTAATGACCTCACACACGAAGAAAATAGTAGCAAGTCGTAATATTTACAATTACAAAAAGTAATACCCATGCTAAATAAAGAGCATGAAAAAATTATTAAAAAAAACTTCAAGGTCGTAAAGCTATGAACTAATTAATATAAATCTCAAATGAATGCAAAATACAAAGTTAATTGCTTAGGGTTTCATCTAAACAATAAGAAGAGAAATTGGTCAGTCATAATTGTAGGACAATTCATGATTGTTAGCGAAATCTTCGTGTTAACTCCATAGATCACCTTAATGTCGTTTGTGTATCAGGTGGACATTGAGAGAAGAACTCAAGTTTCTTCTCAATGGCCAGCTAATAACTCTCTCAATGTTCACCTAATAACAAACAACGACAATAATTATAATATATAGACATTGATTGACTTCTACAATAGAAAGATTTCCCATAACAAAAAATCTCAACCATCCAAAGTAAATAAACTATTCAAGTCTTAAGTACTGTCCCAAGTTGTCGTTGAGAAACTGTCACGCTCCGATCAAATCAAGAATCGACCACGTAAGCAAACAACTCAAATATGAAAAAGTCAAATTAATTAATATGACAATGTACTGTCATTACATCAAAGTACAGACAAATCCCTCTCGTGAGACCATATTCTCCATGAGCTATCAAATACAAAATATGAATTGATAATCCATGGATAATGCCCACACCGAACCAAAAGAATATTATAATTCTTCTAAAAGTTATATTTATACATCTCTCAAAATAAAACAAAATGCGGTATCCACATGCCTCAAGACTCAAGATAGATCTCGGTACCTTAAAGTCATTTTATAGTAAATGTGAGTTACCTTGAAAATATTTAACAATGGACTAGATGTCTCAAACCAAAAATATGATAGTGTTGACACAAGAAAAATAAAGTGTCGACACCTAGGCTCCACGTCATATACAATTCATCATTTCGAAACAAGGCCTCAATAGGCTAAGTACAAACCATTAACACCAACTCAAAGTAAAACTCCACAAGGAAAATCCCATTTACCTTAAATCAATGCTAGAAATGCTCCAAAAACTTGTTGAAGATGAGATGAACCTTAACACTTTAACTTGCTCCAATCCCCAACCTTATTGGCTCAAAACGATGCTCCCGTCGAGTAAATGATTCTCTCCAAAGCATCACCACTCGAATCACACTCTAACTCACTTAGATCTAAGCTCAAAATGCAAAACCCACTTTGACCCAAAACCTAGAAAGAGAGAGAGAAGAGGAAGAAGAAGACAATCAGTGTTGAACATAAATGTTGGGACCTTGGGTCTTGTTTGGACCAAGCACAAATCCAAACCAAACTTTGGTCCAATTAATTTGGCTCACTTTCTCACACATCCCTCTTTCAAGCCCAATCAAAACCTAACTCAAATTAAATGGGTCTAACTATGCCAAAGCCCATAACAATACATATACACATAGCATTGTGACATCATATATGCATCCTAATTATCTATATCTATAAAAGAAAATTTTGAAACCTTACAACCTCCACCACTTAAAAAAATTTCGTCCATGAAATTAGATAAACGTATCAGACGTTTTAAAAAGATCTGTATACTTTGCGCGAACCTTGGACCCACGCTCCCATGAAGCTTCCTCCACACCATGTTGAAGCCTTAGAACCTTCAC
>BRYE01000025.1:1552500-1555000 GCA_030159115.1 Actinidia arguta var. hypoleuca
TCTGTGGGACCATGCTCTCCATGAGCTATCTGAAAGTCATTTTATAGTAAAGGTGAGTTGCCTTGAAATGATTTAACAATGAACTTGATGTCTCAACCCAAAATCATGATACATACTATACAATAAAAACATGATGCAGTGAAATATACTTTCATTCTAACGCAGGACAACAATAAAATTATAATCATATGATTAAATCGATATCAAAAAATAGTTAAATTTAATAAGAATTGTAAAAGGAGAGGAGAAAGTTTGGCATCGCACCTAAAAGAACGGGAGGTAGAAGTTCGATATCGCACTAAGAATAAAGATTGGGAGAAAAAATACTCAATCGTTTTTCTTAAAATCAATCATAATCTATTTTATAAATTGTAATCAAAGTCTTTTTAAGTAGAGAAGATAATTAAAAAAAACTAGAATTCTAAAAGTACTAAAATTTTAAATCAACTAAGCTACCAAAATAATATACTACTTAATCTAATAAAATTCTAATTTAAAGAAAACTAGAATCCTAATAATAAAAGAAAACTAATTAAAAATTAATAAAAGATAATAATAAATAAGTATAATTTTTGTATTTTCGATTTTCATTCTGCATCATTCTCCACCAGTGAGAAAAAGAACTCGACCTCGAGTTCGTCTTTAGGTACTAAACTCGTCCATGCCAATCAATCAAGTACTTGGAGTAAATTAACAACCTCTCTTGTTTCTGAAATGTAAATTTTTTCAAGCACGAACTCTGAAAACTGTTGACGCGATGTACTAAGCAAGGCAAAATGCAAAGAAAGTTGTCAACACCGATTTAATAGATTATTTTCACTCTTGGTACACTTTCAAGATGAAGTGAATCTTTTTTTCTTGCATCCATTTTCAGCTTTCCGAACTCTCTTTGAGCAACTCATTGTCTCCAAACACATTGAAAAAAATAGCAATCTTTTAAAGATGCATTTAATAAAAATATGCCTTGTGACAACGCCAATGGGTCTAAATGATGATTGCAGCCTTAGTTTTCTTTTTGAACCGCTGCATTCTATTCATCTTAATATCGCATAATCTTTTTATTGTACTTGTCAACCCTATAATAGTCTTATTAGTCAGGTTCTTCGTTCCTTCAAAATCATTATCCAAACTAGGATGGACTTTAGTCACCGTTTTTCGAAATCAATACTAAGAAATTTGCATAGTGAATTCACTATCTTCAAAAGTTCCAACACATGATTTAGGCAATCACTCTTATCTTGTTGAATGTCTCGAAACTCGCTATGCAACTCTTCAAGCTTTCTAATAGACAAATTCAGTTTTATTTACAACTATGCTAGATAAAGTGTCTTTAGAATCATTATATAACTCAGTTGAAATATTTTTAATTTGCTTAAGAACTTCAATAAACTGATTCCTTCTCTCCTCTAATTTTTGTTTTCGCTCTATGACTTCTAACCTATCACCTTGATAGGAATGAGAAAGATACTTATTACTCAAGACTATTATCATCTCAATCCAATCAGTGATGGGGTTTTGTCCTCGTTTAGCCTTAATGCTCTGCCAAAAGAACTCAGCTCGACTGATTAATTTCAATTTAGTAAACCGGACTTTCCTATTATTAGACAACTTGTGTCAATCAAAAAAATAGTTCATCTCATTAACCCAATCGATAAAAATTTTTGGATTGAGGCGGCCATCAAAGGTGGGAGCCTCATCAGGATATTGCATTAGAACTCAAAATATGAAGGACCAATTATAATATACCAAACTATAATTTTCTAAAACTTTAGTGACTGATCTGAAATTTTTAAAAATTTTATCACTGATTTGCAATTTTTGAAATTTTTTTCAATGATATGAAATTAATAAACTTTACTAACTGATTTGTAATTTTAAAATTCTCAAGGACCAAACTGCAACTACTGAAACTTTAGAGACCAAAATATAAATTACAGAAAACTCAAGGGACCAAACAATAATTGTTTAATTTTTAGGGACCAACTATATTTTTTAAAAGTTTAGGGACCAAACTATAATTTAACCAAAGTTTAGGGAATAACTATAATTTTCCCAAAGTTCAAGGGTCAAACTGTAATTTTTTAAAATTCAGGGGCCAAACTATAATTTTCTAAACTTCAGAGACAAAATCGTAATTTATAAATTTTAGGGATTGAAAGTATAATTTGTCAGACTCATGAAAAAGTTGAATTGGAGTTGTCCATCAGATCTCCTCATAGCACTATTCAACAATTTTTCTTTGTCTGCCTTGCGATGTTTTGAGTCATTAACTCTCTAGATCTGATAAAAAATAGATCTAAAATCCTTGGATGGTAGTAATAATAGATCGATGTGAGGTTCTGATACCAAATTTGATGTAGAACAAAAATAAAATTATAGTTCTATGATTAAATCGATATCAAAAAATAGTTAAATGTAACAAGAATTATAGAAGGGGAGGGAGAAATTTGGCATCACACTAGAATCTAGAAGAACGGAAGGTAGGAATTCGGTATCGCAC
>BRYE01000025.1:1575000-1577500 GCA_030159115.1 Actinidia arguta var. hypoleuca
CTTCATTATTGTATACTTTGAATGCATCCAAAGCTTCATCCTTACTTCGTAGTAAGTACACATGATAATATCTAGTATTGTCATCGATAAAAGTAATAAAATATTTTTTTCGACTCTAGTTTGTATTGATTTGAAATCGCAAATATCAATATGTATTAAATCCAAAGGTTCAGAATTTCTAAAAATATTTTGAAAAGACATTTTAGTTATTTTAGTTTCGACACATACTTCACATTTTTGATTTAAGATCAATTTCAAACTTAGGCAAACAATTCATATTAACTAACTTCTTTAATGAACCATAGTTAACATATCCTAATCTATCATGCCAAATATAAGAAGACTCAACGATATAAGCAGAAGATGTATTATTTTTATTCATAACAATAGGTGGTACAACAATCATTACATTGATCTTAAAAAGCCCATCGCTCAAATACCCCTTACTGACATACATCTCACTCTTGGAGAGTACAAATTTATCTAACTCAAAAACTAGTCTAAACCCATTCTTGCTCAACAAAGGTCCAGAGACTAAATTCTTGCGAATGTCTGGAACATATAACACATTGTTGAGAGAGTTGTTTTCCCGAAGTCATGTTTAGCACCACCGTGCCTTTTCCTTCAACAACTGAAGTTGCGGAGTTAGCCATGTACAATTTCTCTTCATTCTTTATCTCATTGTAAGAGATAAACATCTTCTTATCCGAACAGATAGGACGAGTACATCCAGTGTCCACCCACCATTCTTTCGGATTAAAACCAATCATGTTCACTTCAGACACAGCAGCAGAAAGATGCATGTCCGAAACACCATCAGAGAGATCCTCCACTTCAGTCACATTGGCTTGTGAAGGCTTCTTGGTAGCATATCCATCCTTAGGTTTGCTATGACACTCGGTTGCACAATGTCTTATTTTGTCACACTTGAAGCATTTTCCTTGGAACTTAGCCTTCTTGTGCCCACCACCTTTTAGTCCTTGGCCAGTATGTTTCTACTTCTTTGAGTTTGAAGTTCCTCTGTGTTCCACCACATTGGCCTTAGCATTCATGGGTTTTTTCCCTTCTTGTCAGAGATGCGGTTATCCTCTTCAATCCGCAATCGAATAATTAGTTCTTTCAATTTCATTTCCTTGCGCTTATGATTGAGATAGTTCTTGAACTCCTTCTAACTTGGTGGCAACTTTTCAATGATCGCAGTAACCTAGAAAGATTCACCAATTGACATACCCTCGGGATGGATGTCATGCAAAATGAGTTGGATTTTTTGAACCTGATTGATCACCGAATTAGAGTCAACCATCATGTACTCAAGAAATTTACCGACGATAAATTTTTTTATCCCGGCATCTTCTGTCTTGTACTTTTTGTCCAAGAAGTCCCATAGTTCTTTGGATGTCTTGATTGGACTATAAACATTATACAAAATATTGTCCAAGCCATTGAGGATATAATTTTGACACAGAAAATTAGCATGATTCTATGCATCAACCACCGCAACACTTTCAGTAGTTGTTATCTCTTCAGTCACAACTGGAACACTTTCATTGAGAAACCTCGCAAGGTTAAGAGTTGTAAGATAAAACAGCATTTTTTGCTGTCAACGCTTAAACTTTGTTCCGTTGAATTTTCTAGCTTATCGCCATGATTCACTCGAACCGCTGGAGGGATGACACTCAGACCCGTAACAATCACAGATTTTGTATCAGGTATTACAGAAGAAGGGTTGGTATCCATTTCTATAACAGAAACATAACTCAATAAATGTAACGAAAATAGATTATGTAAGAAAAATAATTTTTCAATTCAGTTTTATCCAGAAAATAGATTGAATTATCTAAACATATAGAACATATTAAAAATTAAATTTTGTCTTAAGTTTCTAGGAAAAGAATCTATTAAGTATATAAATAAATAACAATCTGTTAACAAATGAAATAAGCTGATAAAATCTTGTAATTGATTTCTCAATGTCACAAGGGATTTTACTTTCTTATTTATCATAATTTTATAAATAGTAAACTATGAACGTACCGTTGCTGAAATATAAATCAAAAAATAATGAGTGATTGAGGCTTGTGTTTGACACAATCTCCTTAAGACAAAATTCACCTTGGCTTCGGTGCTATGAGTTGATCGGCGTATGTCTCCCATGATCCAACGATCTACTTGATGTCGAAGCACTTCGAACTTCAAGTCTGACGAACCAAATTTATGTATTGAACTATCTCTCTTTTGGAAAAGATTAATGCAGGAAGCAAGTGCTTAGGAAGAGAAGGATTGCTCTGATTTCGAATGATTCAGAATGGATGAGGGGGGAAAGTTTAAATAGGAGAATTCGTGGCTGTTTGAAAAAGGATGCAATTTTTCAGAAGGAAGGCAACCCATCAAGGATTTGTTCATTTAAAATTCAAATATACAGGGTCCAAAATGGAAAAATGCGATATTTTGGGACTAACACGAACGAACGCAATGATTTGGGACTAAAATCGAAAAGTTG
>BRYE01000025.1:1677500-1690000 GCA_030159115.1 Actinidia arguta var. hypoleuca
GATCATATAATTATGAATGTATGATGAACTTAATTTTTTGTTATAATAATCTTATCAGTAAGTCCTACAAAATGAATGGTCCCTCATGTGGGTCCAATTCGAGCCCACAAACCCACTTAATATATCGTAAAGTTAAAATATTAATTTTTCAAGAAGCCTTTGTTAGAAAATTAATCTCACCTTAGTTCATGCTCAAAAGCGAGATAATTTAGGTAGCTAAGTTTAGCATAAGAGACAAAGTTTAATAACCTCGTCCATTCTACAAAGAATACTACCTAAATTAAAGTATGAATTACACCATAACTCACATGAGGTAAAGAACCCACACTATTATTTGGGTATGTGGCCCATACTTCATGCAATGATAAATTAATTTATATAGTAATTTATAGAATGACTCTAAATTTATTCTTTTATACATTGTCTCTATTTTTGATATAAAATATTATAAAAAAATAATGCCTTCAAGATGGATCACAGATCGGTCCTTGGGGCAGTCCATGAACTTCAAAATTAGATTTAGGTCCAGACTATACTATCTTGAGCTTTGGTCGGGCATGAACTCTCTGGGCCATGGGCGGGACTAAAGCCTATTGGGACGGGTTGAGCCATGGATCACAAGCTTTTAGATGACCCTTAGCTAGGCCCAATCCAAATTTTGAAAACCCTATTTAGCTCGACTTGTGGGGCCTTCCCCCGATGGGCAGGCTAAACTGGGCCGAATCAACTAGCCCCAATTTTTTTGGGGAGGGTCTGGACTAAAATTTCTTTGGATTTTCAATTTAGTTGGTTGGGTCGAGTTGGACTGAGCTTGACCTTAAATTCGAGTTGGGCTTGCGATTTGGGCTGGAGTGGCTATTTTGGTTTTGACTCAAACGAGTCGGGCTGTGCTGACGGGTGGTGTCCAACTTTGGTCCGGCTAGAGGGGACTTCGGGCCAATTTGTAGCACTAGGGCAAGGGGGGAGGGATGGAGTCGAAGGCTCAAAGGTGTCACATTTTTGTTTGGATCTGTTTCAAATCGCGGCATTTGGATGCACGCGACACCAAATCTTCACACGCGTGTTTTATTTATGTGTACGTATGGGCGGCAAATGAGTTCTTCAATTTTATATTTTCAAAATATTTCCTTTTAGAATTCTTTTTTAATGAAAACAGGTTTTATAGCATTGAATTAGATTTTTTGGGTGAAACTATATTTGTTTTTTTAGGATTTGACACCATGATCCATTTTTTTTTTATTATCAATTTTTAAAGAATTTTAGTGGATTCAACATGTATTAATATATATATTTTAAATAAATTATTAAATATACATTAAGGTTTCAAAATTCTCTATGAGTTTAATTAAGGCTCCGTTTGGTATAGCTTTTTTCCTTGTTTTTTTTGCTTAAAATAAGTAAAAAAGCCAATCAGAGTTTACTTTTTTGCTTTTCTATTTTTGCTTTTTTGCTTAGTTTTAGCTAAAGTAAAACCACAAAAGCAAAAAATTTAAAAAATCTTAGTCTTTTTGATAGCAAACTTAAAAAAAACTTGACTTTTAAACATTATCAAACAGAGCCTAAATCTACTCAAAGCTATGGCGTACGTCAAAAGCATTGATCTTCTCTACTGCATAACATAGTTCCAACAGTGCAATATTTAAATGTACCCGTTTTAAATAACATAGTTTTAAAAATAAATTATACTCTAGCATTGTAGCATACATGATTCTAAAATAGCACTCGGCAATTTTTCTATGAAAATTTTGGGATAAGAAATAGCATTGTGCTATCTAAGGAGTAGTTCATTTTGAATATGTGTTCTTTCTGTCTCGTTTCTTTCTCTCTTTTTTTTTTTTAAATTACTGTTCTTATTCTTAATTGCATATTCATTAAAGAAATTTTTTTATTTTATACCCTCTAATTTTTACCATATTCCATTTTCAATTCTTGAGTTTTAATTTGAACATATTAAACTATGAAATTTAGAGATGGTTGCAACGTGGACCTTCTGTCTACATCCGTTATAATTTGTGGATCAAAATATCTATCACATTGTAGTTTTCAAATTAGTATAAATATAAGATTATTTTTGTCTTTAATGAATTTTGTATACTTTTTTTGGTTTCTTTTAATGAGAGGAGTCTAAAAATATAAATTTTTTTATTTAATTTAGAGAAAAAAATTCACTAAAGGCGGAAAAAAAATTATTTTTATCACATAAAAATCATTTCAAAAATTATTTTTTTCCTTTTGTACAGGTCATGTGCATGACACATATCTATTTTAGTCCACAGATTCTAACGGATGTAGACGAAAGGTCTACATCATAACCGTCTCCGAAGTTCAGGATTTAATATGTTCAAATTAAAATATAAAGAACGATAATAAATGCCGAATGAAAATCAAACGGTATAAAAGAAATTAACGTTTTTAGAGTACGAATAAAATATGCATAATAACGTCATCTTGAAGAAATATTATTAGCCAGTGAAAATCACCAACATAAAACAAACTAATAAATTTTGATAAATTTAACTTTTGTCAGTCATTTCAAGTTGAAAAAGAGTTTTAAATTACAATACTTTTTTGTACAATTGCAAAGTTAGGCTCCGTTTTATATCAGTTTTTTTTTTTTACATGTATAAGCAAAAAAATTAAAAAAATTTGACTTTTATGCTTTTCTGTTTTTATTTTTTTGTTTATTTTTAGCTAAAGTAAAGCTAGAAAAGGAAAAAAGTCAAAAAATCTTAAATTTTTTAGTTGCAAACTTAAAAAAAAAGTTTACTTTTAAGTATTACCAAACGAAATCTGAATATAATGATAAGATGATAAAAAATAAATAAATTTCCTAAATTAGTGAGTATGAAAGATGGCCAACAAGATGAACTCTAGCTGGTTAAGTAAATTTTGCTTTGCATGTGCAAAATTGTTCAATCAATCATAAATATTAAAATCTTCGTTGAATCACTTAATCAATTTAAGGTCGAGACTTACCCAAAATTCTTATTGTGGGGCTAGTCGGCTACCCATTTTAGATTTACGATTGAGTGGGCCAGACACAGGCTAGCATGATTTTTAATTTGAGATCTTAGTTTTGACATTTTTTCGCCTTCTAGAGATGCCAATGCCATCACTTAAATAGTTGTTGCAACACGACTTTTAGTGTAACTAGAGCATTTTCATTGCACATATTAAATGGTTTTTTAATGTAAAATGTTTGTTAACTAACATGCATAACACACTTTTTTCTCTATTTGGTCGGTTAGTGGACCACTTTTTTCTCTATTTGGTAGATTTTTTCATCCAATGCACTGGATGAAAAAATATGCTAAAATATTTACTAAACTATACACATAGGCAAAAATAGCTCCCAATTTTGTGTGTTAAATATCGAATAATTTATATAGTTTTTGAATACTCCAACAGGCTAGTCAAAAGTATGTATTAAAAACAAAACAAAAAAAAAGTTTAAAAGTACAAATATACCCCAATATCTAGTCTTCTCTCTTATCTCTTTTCTTTATTTTTCTCTTCCTTGGTTTGTTAAGACACTCTTTGAATTTAGTGAGTGACTTAACAAAAGCTAAAACTTGTTAAAATTAAAAGCCATTTTAGCCATTTCATTGGAGCCAAAAATTAACCAAAAAAAAAAATAGTGTTAGATTTACATGCCATCTAATGAGAAAAGTTAAAAATGTGTTTAGAGATGCTCTTATATGATAAAAAGTGATAAAAGTGAGATCCAATTTTATGAGCTAAGGGTTTTGTTGCTTGTTAAAGTGGTGGTCACAGTTATCAAACACTTTAGCATATGACATATTTAACTTATCTTTTTAGTTAAGTATTTATAATTTTAAGCCAAAATCTATATAAACTGTTATAATTGAAACTAGGCAGCTTAATAAATCTCGATAGAAATTAAGGTAAAATTTGATTTGTAATAACATGTCCGATGATTTGAGGTTGAATATATAATCCGATGAATTTGTATTTCACTAAATTGGTTGGATTTATTATAACACCTACCCCCATTATTACAAACCCAAGGGGTATGGATTAGCTCTCAAATTACTAAAATACCCATAAGTAAATACAATAATAGAATATTGTTAAATTAAGATATTATTATATAATATTTATGGATGTAGAGTCTTTTATGCCCATACGCTACTTGATTGGTGCCTAATTTTGCTTGTTAATGGAAATTCTTATTCGGCTAGTATGTTATGTTTTACAATTACTTCCTCTAATGGCATATAAAGATATCTAGTTTTGTAACTTATAACAATTGAGAGTGATATGATATTTTTATTTGGATGTTATTATTGTTGTTAGTTAATGATACGGATGTCTAGTTAAGAATTATATTTTTTTTATTTATGAAATACTTAAATTTTTTTATTTAGTTAAAAATTATGATGTGAGGGCAATCATGAAAAACCTAAAAAAAATGTTTAATTCAACACTCATATCTATTGTAAAACAAACAAGTGTATATTGAGATTTCACATGATTTGTAGTCTGACTTAGCCCTATTGGATTTGTTATCTAACCTTAAATCCGATTGTATTTATAATCTACCAAATTCAATCTCCAAAATAAACATGGCCTAAAGACTTGAAGCAATCAAAGTCGGATTGTTGCTTCAAAGATGCTGAGGTATATTTCTAAGTTTTCTTTGCAAATTTTTGTTTCGTATTTTTCTATTTGTCCTACAATTTAAATGTGTTCTGTAGTTTTTTTTTATTGTGGTTGATTGTATGTTCTAGTGCTTTGAGCAATCTCTTTCACTTTTGTAGGTTGTGTAAATAAATTTTATTGTGAAATATGGGTTTGGGGTAGGTGTTGCCCTTAAAAGGGTGAGCATCGTGCTTACCTTTTAAAACTACATCGTTTTAATTATAAAACTTCGTCGTGCTCTCCAATAGACAAAACTACATCGTTTTTGAACAAGTTTTAACAAAAACGAAAATAACATTAGAACTCTAGCCTAGCCACCCCCCCGTGATTGGGGATGAGAGAGAGAGAGAGAGGCACCATCGACTTTGTGCGACATTGCAACCATTGCTCCAACAACACACTACCATCGCTTGCAACCCTTCCAGATCAATATCATCGCTACCAGTCAGTTAGTTTCTCTCTCTTTTGATTTATAGCCAATACAGTTAGTTTCTTTGATTCATAGACAATAAAGTTAGGCTTAATAGATGTTTGTTGTTTGGTTGGTTTTGTTGTTATGAACTTATGATAAGTTGGTGTTAAATTTGGTTTTTGAACATGTCTTGTCAAACAACTGAAATAAAATATGGAGTTCAATAGTTGCAATAAAATAAAGTGGGGAACGAAGCAGATCAGGAATAGGAAAATAGTGTTATGTAAATAATCTAAGACTTTTTTCTCATAGTGAAGAAGGGCTTTCATGTCCCTAGGCCTGCTGCAATTGTTGATTTTTTGGATCGCGTGGGTACACTGCTCAAACATCTTTCAAAACTTGCCACTGAACTCTGAAACATGTCAATCGAGATGCAGATGTCAGATCCACAATATGAATTTGTACAAGTGTTATAAACATTGCAGAAGATCAACATCACCAAGGGGGTACTTACTATTGGGGATATATCCATTGTGCCTAGGGAAGGACGAAAGGCCATCATCTTTAGCTCGAAATTTCCAATTCCCCGAGATCCAAATAAACTTGTTCAGATACATATCTTTGTCGGGGATCTCGGTTACTAGCCTTATTTAGGGCTAATGGGGTTTTTGGAGTTAGAAATAATGGTTGTCGATATATAAGTGGGTACCGAAATCTCTCGTCAAGCATACCATGTTGTACACCTACAACAGGTTTGAGGCATTGAACGACAACCCATCCCTTTGCATCAATGTATCTATCGTGAGCATGGTCCGGACGAAATTAATTGACACTTATATAAAGGTAAGCCAACAACGACCCATGACTTCTTTTAGTATTGAACTGATGAGAAACCTAAGGCTTGCTTGGTAGATCAACCAAATGTGGACTAGGATGCGGTCTCCATGCCCCTCTACTACGTTGGCATCCTTGTTAGGTGCTGACCTCTCTATCCAAACATCATCTGGAATGTCACGGTTACACCTAAATCGCTCAAGTACGTCGTAGTCATGAACTAGGCGTTGTGCTCGGTTCAACTTTATGTTTTGAAATAGAAACAAAGTAGTGAGAATGAGCTCAATGTACGTAGTGACGATGGACCACCAGGGTGCAAAATTACTCGAGCTCCTTATGAGCTCCAAACTCTGCCCCATGAGGCTTAACATTTGAATAGAGTTATATCTATATTTTGGTAAGGGACAACTCTCAAGCCCTTCTCTTTCCTTAAACCCATCTCAAAAATAGAAGGGCTTGAGGGAGCAAAACCCTAACCTTAGAAGACTGATCTTTCAAGGTAGATTTTCAACATAACAGTATCAAAAATTACAAGGTCAGCTCGGACCCATTTCATCAATGGAAACGGATTAGGGGCAACCCAAATCACAAGAACTCGAATAGCTTAATAGCCGTCCAATAATGGCAGATGGGCGACCACAAACATAATCAATAGACAAATCCTAAATGAAAATCACAGACGTTGATCTTTCAAATCTAAAATTTGTTTTCATTGAAATATCTTCCAACAAATATCATATACCTTGAGATTTGGTTGTGTTTACTTGAAGAGTAAAAAAGTTGAAACACCTAAACTAGGAGAGGTCTATGTACTTGGGCCATGCCACTTTACATTTCATAGTATATTTACATAATTTCTCAAAATTCAAAAAAAAATCATTATTTTACATTTCTTTCACTTGTAACAACTCAATATTGCATGTCTTAGCTCTCTATGAATATGAACTTGGGATTTCCAAGTATTATGCTATAGTGATAGGTTCATTTGTTTGGAAGTTTCATTAAGAGATGAAATAACATTAGGCACTAACAAGCAGGTGGCTTGGTGGTAGTAATGTGGCGGCGGCGATAGTGACACTAATGTAATCATTGTGATGATTGTGGTAGTAGAAATGATGGTGATTGTTATGGTGGTTGAGGGAGTGATGTGGTAGAGGTATGGAGGTGGTGGGGGTGTTAGAATGGGTAATAAAGGTAGAGGAGGAGGATAATGGTTGTGGTATTGGCAGGAGATGGATGGTATTTGTAGTAGTGGAGGGTGGTGTGTATGGTGGTAAATGGGTAATGGTAGTATGGTGGAGGTAAAGAATGAAGATAGTGGTGGTAGTAGTATTGGTTGGTGGAGGGGTGGTGGTGGTGGTGTGGTGGAGGTAGATAGGTGGTGTTAGTATATCGACGGTGGCTACAATAATAAATACTAATGGGGTGGAGAGTGGTGGAGATGGAGGATGGCTGCAATAGTAGAATGGTGGTGGAGAGATGATGGTGCCCATAGTAGTAGTAGCGTTGGTGGCAGCGGTAGAATAGTGGTAGAGGTGAAGGGTTGGTTGTGGTGGTGGCAATGAAGGTAGAGGATGTGGTAGTGGCAACAGTGGTAGTGGAGGGATGGTGGTATTCATAGTAGTAGTAGGGTGGTGGCAATAGTAGAATGGTAGTGGAGGTGGAGGGTTTATTGTGGTAGTGGTGAGTGGTGGTGGTAGTGGACAGATCATGGTTGCTAGAAAACTTAAAACCATAGGGGTTAAGCAAACTCATTAGGTTGACCCCTGATATATATACATTTTTAGCTTTTTTCTAATTTGCCCCGACGCAACATTGCCCTTGCTTAAGGAGTCATAATTACTCAAAAATAGAAAAAGTATTCCCTAAGGAATTACAAAAGAGTACATCAAAATATTTTAATATTACAACAAAATCACTAGTCAAATGACAAAAGAGTACATCAAAAGACTCCAAAATTACAAGAAAACCACTAAGTCTTGGACCACAGGTTGATCAGAAAGAAGTCTAGATCTTTCTTGATGCACAGTGGAAACATCAGCCGGTAGGTTGACTAGGCTGGTAGGCAGATGTGTGGGCAGAAATGGCACACGGGCATAGGCGCATGAGCGCGCAAGTACGCAGGCATGAGGCAATGATTACTTCTGCCAGCAAATGGCACCTGGAAGATCAACTTAGCATGTGACACTTGACAAGCGCAGAAAGGCGCAAGTGTACGATAACATGGTACATTCTAGAGTAGCCCGTGACATCCTCCCCCACTCAAAGGGTCGTCATCCTTGGTGACTTATGATCCCAATAAGCTTTGATCTTTGTAGTAAAAGCCTTCAAGTTCTACTCCCTTTTCCAACTGATTTTATCAGCACCAAGTCCCTTCCACTTGACTAGGAACTCTCAGAAAGTCTTCTTGGAAGAGGTGGTCATATGATTTTCAAGAATGGACATAACACTCCTCTTTGTAGGTTTGGCCATTATAGTCTCTCGCTTAGACTCATTACTGGAAGGATCTTCCATATCAATATGATAAGACTTGAGATAGCTAAAATGAAAGACTAGTTAATTGTCATCCAAGTTGGTGGGTCAATCTTATAGGCATTCTTGTCATCATCCAAGTTGGTGGGTCAATCTTATAGGCATTCTTTTCAATCTTCTTCAAAATGGTTATTGGCCCCTCATACTTGCAAATAAGTTATTTGTCGTGCCCTCACAAATACTTTCTCGATCAGCTAGAAGCTTGACAAACACTTAATCTCCTGCCTTGAACTCCAGAGGCCTTCTATTCCTGTCCACCCATTGCTTTATTTTACTAGTTACCTTATTTAGATAAGCATGGACTAGGTCGATAACCTTTTGCTAATCTTTGGAAAACTGAAAGGCTCTAAGTAACTTTCCAGCATATGGTCCCTCCATTAGATGGGGCAACAATGGTTGTTGGTTACTTGTGGTATTTCGGTGCTATTCAAATACTTAAGGCAGTTCCAAAATGTAAAAACCTATCACTACAATAATACTTGGTATACCCAATGTCATATCCACATGGAGCTAAATATGCAAGATCAAATGTTTTGCAAGTACTATGAAAATAAAATGTAAAAGAAATGATTTTATTTGGAATTTTTAATAAGTTTTAGCAAATGTAATATAAACTGTAAATGTAAAGTGGCATGATCCAAGTACTCGATCATATCCTGGCTTAAATATTTTAACTTCTTCTCTCTTTATGTAAACTTAACCAAATCTCAAGGTATCATGATATTGGTTGGAGGATTTTGTAATGAAAATAAGTTTTGATTCAAAAAATGCATTTTATGGATTGCCACTGGTTCTCGACAATATTTCAAACACCTGAAGTGCAATAGATCTAAATATTACTTGTACCAAGTGAACTTGTTGACAAATAATCAAAGATATATACAACTCCAAGTTTTGATCTTAGGATTTACCCTTAATTGATCTAAACAAGCAATGAAACCAATTTAAGCAGGTAGGTTTGCATTACATCTAAGTATTAATTGTACCCAATGAACTTGTTAACAAATAATCAAATATATGTACAACTCCAAGTCTTGATCTTAGGATTTATCCTTAATTAATCTAAACAAGCAATGAAACCAATTTAAGCAGGTGGGTTTGCATTACTATGTACAACTCCAAGTTTTGAGCATGTACTTCTTGCTCGTCTGCTTTGGTAGACTAATTTCCCAATTGGTTGGACCATTTCTACCAATTGGGATTTTTGCCCTAACCAGTTGGCTTGGGGTAGATGATTCAACCTGTTGTAACTAATTCTAAATCATTCCAGGATTGATTATGCCGCCTCTTATGACCTCCTTTATACTCTGATAGACCTACAAAATCATTCAACACATTTGCGCCACATAACGATTAACTAGAATAAATAATATATAAAAATATTCTAAAGTGCGAGAAAAATATACCAATAAATAGCAATAAAACACATGGATCATTGGCTAGTGACAATATCAAAACTACTCCTGACCGTGGAGCTGTTCTTTTGTGCATTGAAGTGTAGCTGATCGACATTAAGGAGTTGTAGCCAGTTACGCTAGTTGGCATTAATGAAATGGTGAAAGTACTCCTCCCACATAGAATTGAATCGCTCAATTAACTCGTCCATCTCTTGGTGATAACTTGAAGAAAACATATCGAGTCGTGAACCAAGAAAATTGAATAACTTTGTCCAAAAGGCACCAGTAAAATGCGAATCTCAAATCATTGACAATACTTTTGGGTATGCCCTAATACTTGACCACATACTTAAAGAAGAATTGAGCTATCTTCTCTACTGAAACATACTTGAGCGCAAGTACATAGGTAGCATACCTGGAGAATCGATCGACAATAGAAAGAGTTGTCCCAACATCTCCAACTTTAGGCAAGCTAGTCAAGAAGTCTAGGGATACACTCTCCCAAGACCCAAATGAAATAGTAAGTCAAGTATTGTCTTTCTTCTGATTATCCGGCTTGTCTTGTTGACACGTAAGGCAAGTGTGTACATATTCCTCCACATCATCATGCATATGTGCTCAATAATACCCCTCCTCCATGAGAGCCAAAGTTTTCTCACACCTGGATGTCCTACCCATTTGGTATCATGATAGTTTGCCAATAGTGCTCTCCTTAAGCCATCGTCTTTAGGAATAAAGATTCTACCCCTGGTTGTTAGGAGTGATCACGGTTCAGATTTGTTTGATTTAGGGACAAATTGTAAACTGAACTGTGAATAACGGTTTAGGCTATTTCTAAACCAAACCAAATAGTGAAAATTATTGAAATCAAATAGTGAAAATTATTGAATCGAACTATAAGCAACAGTTTGGTTTGGTTCGGTTTCACGGTCACCTCAGTGGTGGTTATGTGACAGACTGACGACGTGGAAGTGGTGGGCTAAACTGGTAATGGTGGCATGGTGAACTAGTTCTACAGTGGTGGTGGGCCAAACTAGTGGCGCTGTTCTCCTCATAGAGAGAGAGAGAGAAACCTTATAGTACAAATCCACCAATAGGTTATAATGAAACTCTGTATGGTCTCCTCGATAGTGGTGGTGTGGCGGTGCTATGGTGATGGGGAAAATGGCGACTAGTGGTAGTGGTTGCCACTGAGAAAGAGAGAGGGGGGGGGGGGGGGAAGGAAATGCAGCACAAGAGAGAAGTGTTACTAGTTAAGGTTTCTAGGTATAAAGATTTTAGTTTGGGATTGGATGGGTGTTTTTGTTTTGAATAGCGATTTGAATCAAAAAGTCACAAATTGAATTGTTTGGAGAAAAACTGAACCGAACTTACGGTCCAGACCAGTTTGAATAGTTTTGTAGTTTGGACTATTTTTTTGCCCACTTCTGTTGATTGTTTTGAATAGATAATCTTGCACCCAAAACTGACGGGTTTTGTTCTTCTTGACAAGGTTAATGACATTTTGCATGATAGGATTCTTGTCGATTGAGCACGGATGCGATTATGCATCCCAGTTGATGGGGTAGAAATAGTTTAAGCACATTGATAAGAGGCAAGCTTTGCCCTCCGGATAAGAGCATCAACTACAAGGTTGGCGGCACCAACCTTATTCTCTAAGGCCGTTCCAAACTTTGCTAACTTCTTTTGATACCTAGCTTGCATCGCATTGAGCTTTGGCTGTGATAAAAAATGACTCGCTTCTGTGTTGTCTGTCTTTACCATGAACCATTGGCCCCAAAGCATTGCCTTAACACATGAACGCAATGCACCAAGGCTAGAAGCTCTTTCTCATGTGTCGTGCATCTTCGCTCTGCTTCACTAGGCTTGCGGCTCTCCTATGCTATTGGATGCTCATCTTGCAGCAAAACTTCTCTAAATGCAAAGTCTAAATCATCAATCTACATGTCAAATGGCTTATAGACATTTGGAATAATCAAAATAGGATCTGCTAACATAGCACACTTTAAATCATCAAAGGCTTTCTGGCATTTGTTTGTCCAAGCCCACCCCTTACTCTTCTTCAGCAACTCTGTCAAAGGGGTTACAATCCTTGAGTAGCGTACTACAAACCAATAGTAATAGTTGACTGAACCCAAGAATGATCTTAACTCTGAAACACTCTAAGGTGGCTGCTACTCCTGGATTGCTTTGACTTTGTCTTGATCCTTCCAAATGTTGCCTTGCTCAACAACACGCCCTAAGAACTTGGTACGCTCTTGGGAAAAAGAACACTTCTCTATATTCACATAAAGTTGATTCTCTAGCAACTTTTGGAAGACCGACTTTAGATGCTTGATATGCTTCTCCATTATGGAGCTAAAGATCACAATATCATTAAGATATAAAGTAAGTAACTTGTCTAAGATATGAAATAACATTGCCGGCGTATTTGTAAGACTAAATTGCATGACAATAAACTAGAATGACCTATATCGAGTTACGCATGTTATTTTTGGCTTATCTATCTCGATCCCACCTGATAGTAACCTGACTGTAAATCAATCTTAAAGAAATACCTTGCTTGACTCAACTGATCGAAGAAGTCGACAATAAGAGGAATGGGGTACTTGTTCTTTGTAATGATCTTATTGAAAGCCCGAAGTCAATACATAACTGTAGAC
>BRYE01000025.1:1717500-1722500 GCA_030159115.1 Actinidia arguta var. hypoleuca
TGACCAAAAATCCCAAAACTTTATGCGTTGAATTTAATTAAACCAGTTAACACGTACAAGAAGCTTAACTTCGAAATGTGTCAATTAAGTTGGTTCTCAACCAACCCCACAATCAATGGAGTTGGTTTGGTTAAACTCCATCAATGTTTGTTTGTGCCAACTAATAATTGATAAGATAAAAAGAAGACGTCCCCTTCTGTAAGATTTACAACGTTAATCCAAAAACAAGCTACAAGCTCAACAATCACAGCACACATGTTGTTCTTTCTTAGAAGTTAAACTCCAAGACCTCAAACAATTGAACTACGTACTAATATTACTTTGAACCCTATGGATATCAACTGATTGGCTATTATTATTATTTATGCAACTCTAAACATGAATTTCAATTTACACTAATTTGCAGAACTTATAAATTTAGGATATGGACGGAATTGTATTTTCACAACCGAATCACATTTTATCCGAAAGTTTTGTTAAATACTTCACATATTCAAGAGTTTCCGCCATATTAATCAAATGTTATGAAAGTTAGCTTAGATAAAATAAAACTCATCGTGTATTAAACTTGCTAATTGTTAGGGGAATTGCTTTCAAAATTGGGGAATGGATAATGGGATTCGATATGCGGATTCGAGGCATGTTAGAAACGATGTCTTTAAGATGTTACTTGGCCACACTAGTACTTGGTGCAAAATACTCTGGAATTTCTATAAAATCAAGAGCTTATACTCTGAAAACAATAACAATTATTTTGTAAAACAAGAGCTTATAAAAGGCTTGTATATATCAAGGCACGCGTATAAGAACAATTAGTCAGGAGAGTTTTCTTTTCCCCTTCGTGCTCTATATAAGCTAACATATGATTAGCTTGGTAGCATATGTGCATCAACCTAATTGCCTAATTGAGATATGCTTCTATTGCAATGATGCTAATTGTCTATATCAAACAATTTTGGTTGTAATATTAATTGCACTGCTATAGTAAAATTCATTTGCCATTCAAAAATATTTTCATTGAACGCTCACTCCGAATAAGTTGTACTGTTTTCATTCCAAATTTAGCATCAATTTTTCCCAAACAAGTGAACTCCAAGACTGAAGTTGACCTAGTAGAAAAACAATATTGCCAGCCTTGCGCATATACACACACGGGCACATGTGTACATGTATATATATACACACACAGGGACGAACCCAAGGGGTACAGTTGGGGGCGATTGCCATTCCAAAATTTCTAAATATACTAACTTTATGTAGTATGAACTATCAATATTTTTAAATTATATAGGCTCGCCATCTCAAAATTGTATTATGGATTATATGTTTTGTATTTTGTAAAAACCAAAAAATTTGGCAAATTACAAATAGTCATTTCTCACATTGGGGTGGTCAAGCCAATAAATTATGGCACACCATTAAGTTAAATAATTTTGTAGTTATCTCTACAAATAAAGAGATATATATTAAAATTATGTTTTTTGTTATTTATATCTAAATGAAAAAAGAGATATTCATCAGAATGGAACTACATTGGTTTTTATCTCTTTAAAATAAAAATATAGAAATAATTATTAAAGTGGTTGATTTCTTTCATGACTCTCATTCACCTCTGACTATAAATAGGAGTGTCTTCCATCACAATTCAATATCACAAAAAAGATCAGAGAATCCCAACAAGATAACAGAAAAAAGATTAGAGAAAACTCCATCGGATTCAAGCTTCCGAAGCCTTGAAGACTTCTCTCGTCAAAGCCATAAAATCGAGCAACGAAGAAGCCACGTCGGATTGAAGCATCGAAGGCCCCGAACAACTTTCTTGCCCAAGCAAATCAATAACGAAGACGCTCCATTGGATTGAAGTTGCCAAAGGCCCCAATGAAGTTTCTCGCAAGCTAACCAAATCAAGCACGAGGACACTACATCGAATCGAGGCCACCAAGGCTGCCCTGATGAAGTCTCTCGCAATCCAACCAAATCAAGCACGAGGACTCTCCATTGGATTGAATTCGCTAAGGCCTTGAAGACTTCTCTCATCAAAACAAATTAAGTATGAAGACGTTAAATTAGATTGAAGCCGCCAAGGTTTCGATGAAGTCTCTCTCAAACCGAGCAAATCAAGCATGAGGACGCTCCACTAGATTAAAGCCGCCGAGGCCCTGACGAAGTCTCTCATAAGCTAATCAAATCAAGCAAAAAGAAAGCTACTTGGATTCAAGCCTTTATAGTCCCTAAGATCTTTCTAGCTAAAGCTGTCAATCTCAAGGCAACCGCTTACAACAAAGCTCCATCAATATCTACTGCACTTGAAGCAAGAGATTTAAAATCAAGGAGTTTGTCGTGAAGAACCCATCTTCTTCTACCAAATTGAGGAGGACCAAACAATCTATTTGACATCAAGTTGTGAAGCCCTCCAGTCAAAGTTCAATAAATCCGTAGTCTTCTTCATAGAATAAGATCAAGCCATCTAAATCGAGAGCAATCCTCCAAGCTGTCAAGCTCTCGAGTTAACAAAACAAGTTTGCCATCATCTTCACAAGCATTGAAGAAGATTGCACTGTCAAATTCGAGAATGAGCAGTCAAGATCTCGAGTCAACAAATCAAGTTCGCCATCATCTTCGCTAGGAGCATAAAGATCGCTTTGTTCGATTCGAGAACAAGATTTGAAGCTCTCGAATCAAAAGCCAAAGTCCTTAAAGAGAGGAATCAGGGGATCATTCTTTTGTACAAGAACAATCCAAAGATTGTACCCCTTTTATTTAAATCACTAAAGTTTAATTTTAAAACTCCATTTTCTGTATTTATTTTTAGGCATAAAATATATGTCTACTTGTGTACATTCGCCTCGCCTCGCCTCGCCAAGATAAAGTTTAATTTTAAGACTCCATTTTATGTATTTATATTTAGGCATAAAATATATGTCTACTTGTGTACATTCGCCTCGCCAAGATAAAAATCATGTGATGTCTGTCTATGTACACACACAAAGCAACATGCATCTAAGGGGACGAAACCTAGGGGATAGTCACCTCAAAATTAAAAAAAAATCCTCTTTTTTTAGTAATGTTAGATGTAAGGGAGCGGTTACAGTACCCCCCAAAATGGTGCGCTTTATTATAATATAACGACAATCGATTGTAACATTCACTACAACCGATTTTAACAAAAAAATCACAACTTTTTTTTATTACAAAAGGTCGTAACACATTTATTACAATATTGAATAACACATTATTTTTTAATATTTTTAACATATACATCTCCGTAACATTCACCACACCGATTGTAACATGCACTGTAACTGATTGTAATATTTTTATGGTACACACAATGTGTACTATAGATTTCTTAGATGTAAATATAATAAAACTACATAGATCATTCACCTCTAAGTACTTTTTTTGGTTAATTTTTTTTTATTATAATTTTTTAGTTAAATTGTAAGAAACTTACTAAATCATTTTTCTTGGGGTTGTAAATGGAGAGAGAAACAGAGAAAAAAATTAAGTCTAAATTAATTTTTAAGGGGTAAAATGAAAATCATGGATAGTTTAGGGGGTAAAGTGTAAGTAATCATAAATTAAATTACGGATAAATTAACTAGTTTTTTTTTTGATAGTTTGAGGGGGTGACTTGTAAGTTTTTTTAGTTTAAGGGGTAAAGTGAAAAACATGAATCATTTAAAGGGATAAATTGTAATCAACCAAACTTTCATACTATATAAATCTATCTATGGAAGTGAAAAATTATTATAATTTGGGAGAGCGAACCATTATAATTTCAAAATTAATTTTAAATTATTAATAATATGATTGATTTTTTGAATTTTTAAAGTTGTAATCCATGTTGTACCAGTTGGCTCCATCCCTGCCATTTATCCATCGCATGCCATTATGTTATTAATTGGTATCATAGCAATGCCATTTCATGATATCTTTTGTAATGAGTCCAACCAGCTCTGAATCTCTGATTTCCTCTCAGGGCTGACCGTGATCTTTATCTCTCCTCTCTCTCTCTCCTTAAAAAGTTTTGGAATCTTAGCTACTAGAATACAAGGTAGCTATGTTTTTCTTAAACCATCTTACATGTGATCTTTCCTTGTCCGGCCACTTGTGATTTTGAAACATGTTACTCATTATACCTTTTACTTGTTCAATATGTAGTGCTCATCACATGAATCCAGAGTCACTTTTGTTCCCATCTTCAAATGAAGCTTCCCTAGCTAGCTAGCTAGCTAGCTTTTCCATTATCGTACGTTGCCCAAAACAAGGGCCTTTGATTCACACCATTTAACAACATTCCACCCATAAGATATGATAAGTTTTCTCTTAAGGCTGTGTTTGGATTACGAATTTAGTGGAGGAAAAAAAAGAATGAAAGGAAAAATTAAGTTGAGATATGAGTCTCTCCACAAATTCCTCTCTAAATTCTTGATCCAAATACAGCCTTAAGGAATATCTTTGTAGTACATGTTATCCGAAGATCAAGACAAAATTGAAATTGGAACAAATTTTATTAAGGCTGCAACAAAGAACTGCAACAATATTACAATATGAAACTGATATCTAATACAAAAAACCAGTAACAATAATCTGAAATGAGAAAAAAGATATCGTAGACACATCATTTCGGACGGTTTTGCGACTTAAGGCTTTTTGAGTTTGGTCCCCATGATGACAACATGACCAAGACTTCGACACCATGGTCCTCAAAGATCCTAAAAATTAGGCCTTTATCTTTACAAAAATCACCACCCTTCCCGAGGGTTTAAATGATAAAGAATGACATAAACAAGATTTTCAAGGACTTAACTGCATGATTCTCAAAATATTATGGTCAAATGCGTCATTTTCAGATTCGGAGAAAAAATAAGAGTTGAGAATGCCTGTTTAGAAGGTGCAATCGACACTTTGAAGTGGCGACCGCCAGTTTGGAACTCCTAAAATTGATTGTCACTAGTTTAGAAGTGGAAGTCACCCCTTCTAGACAAATGACCATC
>BRYE01000025.1:1727500-1730000 GCA_030159115.1 Actinidia arguta var. hypoleuca
GACTTCAATTAAAATACTAAAAGTCTTAGTTATCTCATAATTTCATTTAGTAGTTTAATTAATCTAAATTAATTTCACTAAATAATTTGGATTGCACTCTAAAGAAAAACAACTAAAATAATCTTTATCGCAATTTTATTACTGTAATCAAAATTTCTCTTCGTGAGTACAAATAATTAAGTTTGGATTAATTAATTGTTTACCAAACTTTAATTAATCATCAAAATAATTAGTCTTTATTTTGATACATAATTTGCCGAAAAGATAGGATCTGAATTTCAATGACTAAATTAATTCACAAGTGATACATACTCTCTTCTAAAAGAGATTAAGTTTCCATCTTATATATTAAGTGTTCCCATAGATCTAACAATGATCACCCAAGATACCGAGGTATTGACATCAATTAGACTCTCTCATTAGTAAATCAAAGTGACCAATGCCAAGAACTTAAGTTCACCATTCTCTCAAGACTAAGAGTCAATTACAAATAATGTATGTAAGATTTCATCATTAAATGACAATTTGATATGACTTACTTTCTTACGACGATCCGATTCAGTACATTCCATAGTACACCAATACTTTAACCTAGAGTCACATACTCTAATAGTTGAGATAAACTATTCTATTATATAGAGGTTAATCGTATTATAATCATCGCAGATGAGACGTCCAAATTCATCACCGACTATGAACTCAATGAGCCCAAGACTCTTGGCCTAAAATTTTGCAAAATTACTTCACACACTATACACTCATATGCTCTTACACTTACTTACATACTCTCACATGCATGCACATTTGCTACTTTTCAAAATACACTTGGAATATTGGAAGATAAAGCTCAATTGAAGGAAGTTTGGAGCCTTGGTGATAATCTTGAAGTCGAACGCCCACCTTGAAGGATTCTCAAGCCAAAGAGATGCTCAACTCTTTGCTAAACTTCAATTGCTTCGCATGTTTACTTCTAATTTCTCGTTTTTCAAAGAATTGAAGATTCTCTTTCATTTAAATCTTTTCAAACTATTTTTTCAAAACATCATTGGTTTCTGTTAATATTTAAAAACTCCTAAAAATATCAATTTCAAAGGTTTTCCATCCAATCTCACCTTTGCAAATTTCCTGGCCAGTAATGTAGTGGTGATCACCAGTTCATTAGTAGCGGTTGCCAGTTTTTTATAAGAAGAAGTGGCTATCACATTTTCAAAGTGGCAACATCAGTTCTAAATACGCGGTCAGCTTTATTTTCTTTCTTTCCAACTTCTATTTAGTTCTTTTATTCATATTTGCTGTCAAAAAACTATTTGTACCTATTGCTTTGGCTTTTTTTTTCTTATTTCTACTTGCTAACATAAAGTTTGGGTTAGACGATTATTGGAAAAAGGGCTAATTAGTTGTGAATTATTACAAGATTAATAAACTAGAATAAGGCTAATCAAAATGTTAATAGAGGTCGGTCTTTGGCCGGGCAGAAAAGGGATGCCTAACCTTTTCCTTTTTCGTACCTTAGCTCCTGAATCCTAAAATCTCTATTTTCAAAATAAAATCTCAGTTTCTTATTTTTGTTAAAAACTAACTGGAAACTCCATTTTCATAATGGAATCCATTGTGTGTGGGATCACAGAAGAGTAGAGATGATGCTAGTGGTTACGCCGATAACGCTATTTTCGAAATAAATCTTGGATTTCCTCTATGGTTATGTGTATTACGTGTTTATTTTCTTTCCCGTATTTTACACAATACTTTAGCATGTTTCTTGCATGCCATTGGAGAGATAAGGGGACGGATATAAGGTCGAAAGAAGGAATTAGCAACACTTTTTGCAATCAGTAGTTTCTGTTGCATTTAATTGGGAATTGATCATGTCCCATTCTTTTTTTCCAAGATAGGATAAGATATATGACTAATTCTGTCTTAGGATTAGGGGATCGGATGGACATTTAGTTAGCATTACTCAAGAAAAGTTAGTCAATTTGTAGAGATTAGTGGGGAAGTCGAGATGAGTGATCAAGATGCTGCCGTTGCCGATATGATGAAAATGATTCAAGGTATGCAATGGAGGATAGATGCTTTGGCCCTCATAGTTTAGACTAGACCACTAGTGTTTAGCACACATTATTGAATATAATTGATATATTTTTTCTCGTTTTTGTATACTTGCACAAGTTAAAGCATTCGATTTAATTTATTTTGTTTGCAAGTTATTTTTGTGAGTTGTGTAGGAACTTTGACATTAAAGACGTCCTCTTAGCCAAGTTTGCATATATCGAGGAAGTTATAATAAAGTCAAATTGCTAGGAAAAGCCCCAGAGTGGCGATGTGAGACCCAAAGTGAGACTTGGACAATCAAAGTAGGTAACTACCGATAGTGGCTTTGATCATTATCAACAATCTAGAATTCTAGAGGCAAAAATCAGATTATTCACTATCGATAGTAACTTTGAGCACTACCGGTAGTCCATATTTCCAGAGGCTAATCCAGGTTCAAGCACTTTCG
>BRYE01000025.1:1735000-1742500 GCA_030159115.1 Actinidia arguta var. hypoleuca
GAAATTTTTTGATGGATGTGAAGAATTTTTTTCTTCGATGACCCTTATCTCTTCAAATATTGCCCCGACCAAATTATGAGGAGATGTGTACCGGACTCTGAGATGAGTGGTATACTCTCCTTTTGTCATTCGGAGTCATATGAAGGCCATTTCTCTACAAAGAAAACTATCGCAAAAATCCTACAATGTAGATTCGATTGGCCTTAACTTTGCAAGGACTCATTCAAGTTCTGTAAGAGATGAGAGAAATGCCAACAGTTAGGGGGTGTATCCCGACATAACATGATGCCTCTTTCCCTCATTCTTGTTATTGAGATATTTGACTATGATAGAATTGACTTCATGGACCCTTTTCCCCTTTCCAATGGCTATCTCTACATCCTTCTAGCAGTGGACTATGTGTCAAAATGGGTATAGGCTATTCCCACATGAACCAATGACCACAAGATAGTAGTCATGTTTTTAAAAGAAAATATCTTTGCACGGTTCGGGATGCCTTGGGCGGTCATAAGTCACTAAGGCGCACACTTTTGCAATAGGTTATTTGAGACCTTAATGACAAACTATGCTATCGCATATAAAGAGTCCACCGCTTACCACCCCAAAACCAATGGGCAACTCGAGCTTGTCGATAGGGAGATCAAACACATACTTGAAAAGATGGCAAACCCCAACCGAAAGGATTGCTCCTTCCGATTGACCAATGCCTTATGGGCATACCACACGGTCTACAAGACCATCTTAGGCATGTCCCCTATCGACTTTTTTACGACAAGGCTTTCTATTTTCCGATTAAGATGGAGCATTGGGCCTATTGGGCGATCAAAAGTTTGAATTTTTGCTTACCCGAGGCCAGTGCCCAAAGGAAGTTCCAATTCTCGGAGTTTGAAGAGTTAAGGCACGATGCTTATGGGAACTCACGCATTTAGAAGGAAAAGGTCAAAGCATTTCACAACCAAAATATCTTGCAAACAACCTTTGAACCCAATCAAAAAGTTCTCATGTACAATTCTTGACTTCACCTCTTTCCCGGTAAGTTAAGGTCTTGGTGGCTTGGACCTTTCGTGGTTAAGACAGTTTTTTCCCATGGTGCTATTGAAATCGAAAACCCATTGAACGTCAATATTTTTAAAGTGAATAGTCAATGACTTAAGCCATTCTTGGAGCCTTTTGATGCGGAAGAGATAGTTGAGGACCTCGTTGATCCTATCTATCGGGATCCTCCTTGAGTTCCTTTGGTTCCACCGTAGTACGTATATTAATTAGTTTACTTTTATGCTTTACTTTGATATCTTTAATTACATGTGTCACACCCCGTAACCTGGCCTATGCGGATCATGGGCATGTGATGGCCAGTGGCTGGCCCACCAAGACCTACTTATCTTTATACAGTTGATCACCTGTGCATACTCATTTAAAATGATATAATTATTTTGCGAAAGTGTCATACTATATGAAAATGAAAAGGTGTGATGTGCACACAAGTATACAGAGCTATGCCTAAGTCTTAAACTGCTTACATACATGTCGAGGTCAACTTTAATTACTTATACATCACATGGCAACCATAATTACATCATCTAGGGCCTAACCCATCATCAAAGCTATATAATAAGGCTCATAGGCCACAAAATTAAATTTTGCTTGCTAACTTCATCTTAAGGCTCTTCGGACTAGCTTCCTAAAAATTTTTTTGAAAACGTAAGCTAAAAGCTTAGTGAATAAAAATAATGCATGAACATAAAATACGATGGATCATTTTGTAGCATACATATCGTAATTAATGTAAAATATGCGATCAAACTTTCATAAACTTGAAGCTCACGTAACATGGCATACATATCTTGAAAACATACAGCGAGCATAAGCATATCGTAGATTCTTAAAATCATGAGCATATCATAGGCTGTAACGACTCGGCATAACATAGTGACCATATAGGTCGGGTGGCTCTTTAGGCCAGAGATCTCTATCGTACCGGATGGTCTTATTTCACGTCCCCCATCTGTCTTAGGACTATCTGGCTTAATTAATGTTCCTCCAGAGAGGACCGAGTGTCACCATGCATACATACTTTGAACATACTTTGTTTTTCATATAAACTCATGCTAAGCATCAAATTCATTTCATAATATGTCAAATCATTCATCTATGGGTTTTCAATACATAGCATAACAATATTTACATACATTTAGAAAACATGCCGTTCATATCATAATATATTCATTTAATGTATTAAAACATGGAAAATATTTGAATATGCGTAGTATGTATTGAAAATATTTTAAAAATATATAATTTTGTTCATGACATCATGTTACTCAATTGGATTTCCTTAACTAGGTGCTACGTCGCGTGTCCCTACATGTAAGGGATGAGAATATTAATTTCTATGTTCAATAATAAGGAATAAAAGACTCGATGTAATATAAGTCTTGACTCGACTATAGGTGTTTTTGTTCTAGGCCACGAATTATTACACATGGTCTAAAGTCCTCAATGGTTAGGCTAAAGGCCTAACATACTTTGGACACAATTAAAATATCCTAGGAAAAAAGGATAAAACTGTCTGAAAATTGGCCTGGCATTCAAACGTTGGAATCAAGGGTAAAACTGGCGTTCGAACGCTAAGGCAAAATATTTGGTTCTCACTCTCTGTATGTTCAAACGCTACATAGAGGCGTTCGAACGCTAAGGCAAAATGTCTGGTTTTTACTTTTTGTCCGTTCGAACGCTACACAGAGGCATTGGAACGCTAAGGCTAAATGCCTAAGTTTTCCTTCTCTGTGCGTTCGAACGCTGGGTCTGGCGTTCGAACGCTGACTACGAGCAGCAGTAGAAATAGTGATTGAACTTTACATTTTCCTCCAAAATCCAATCTAATCAAACCCAATCTTTTTCAAGACTTCTAGGGTGTGAAGAACTACTTAAAGGGACTACAATAACTAAAATTTAAAGAAAACTAACCATTAACCCCTACGGGATCTAAGATCAAACTCAAAATGAAGCCCTAAAATGGTAAAAATTGGGGTTTTTTCAAACCCACTTCAAATCTATCAAATTAAACTCTAATACATGCTATTTTTATTAATTGAGACTCAATGGAGTCTCCAAAACTAAAACACATCTCACCTATACATACACATATTTACACATATGGGTTTAGGGATTTACCTCCTTCTCCAAGCTCGCTCTAGCTTTCACAATAGTTTCTTTTAGCCTAGATTGAGTCATTCAATCTCTATCTCTCTCTTCTTCCTTCTCTTTCTTTTTCTTCCTTTTTTCTCTCTCTCTTTCTTCTCTTTCTCTCTCTTCGAATTTGTGTGTATATAATGGAGATTTGAGTGTGTGGTGTATATTTGCTGAGACACATGGGAAATAATCCCATGTGGCTCTCCTCTTTTTAATCTGGTGATCCCTTTTTATTTTTTATTTTATACTATTAGTGTTCGAACGCCATTCTTAGTATTCAAACACTGAGAACAATTTCGCACTCAACGTTCAAATTTTGCGTTCGAACGCACAAAAGTGGTGACTATGGTCACAGGCGTTGGCGTTGGCGTTTGAACGTTCTCCTTAGCGTTCGAAAGCTAAGAAGAAAACATGAAATGGAGATACTAAGAGCATAAAATCTGCCACAGGCGGTAGCATTCGAACTCTCTTTTTAACGTTCAAACTGTAAGAAGGATTCTGGGTTAGCGTTCGAACGCCCCTCATAGCGTTCGAACTCTAAGAACAAAACTGGGCAGAATGAAACTTAATAATTCAAGAATTCTTAACTTAGATTTTATTCCTCTAACTTAATACTTAGCCTCATTAATCGGCATACGGATTATAATTTATGTATTTAACGGATTCGGGGTGTTACAACATATCTTTACTTTTATGTCAATTTCAATTCCATACTTTATCCTTTTTGTGTGTTCTAGCTTCCTTGGAATGATGCGATCACAGGTACCTTTTTTCCCCCTCTTTTGTTTATAGTTCTCCATTTTGCATTGAGGATACTGTACATTTCAAGTTGGGGTGGTGGTGGTGGTGAGGAGTTGATAGATATTGACAAATGTAATTAAAAATTTAGCAATTTTTTTGAAGATTTCTATGTTAATCAGTGGTTTAAGGACATTGTGGACTCTTGACATGCTCTATAGGACTTTAAAATTTGGAATGATATCTTAATTTAATTTCTTTCATGTGTGTGAGCCATTCTTGCTTTTAATTGCATATGTTGTTGGATGATATTGAGTTTGATCATGTAGTCAAAGATATATTGCCATATAGAGCAGAAACTTATATCCCATGCATATACTTTTGAGCCTTTCATTTATTGTCAGAACAAATATTCTCTTTAAAACGGCATGGCATGATATCTAGTTATAATTTATGTTCATGTCCTAGCTTATGGCATGTATGAGGATGATATAATGCATTATTTTGATAAATAAAACCACATAATTGAGTTGTTTCCCTTGTTCCCCTCTCGAGCGTACACACATGTTTCTCCGTTATTCTCTTAGCCTAGGATCCTTGAGTCAGTGGAGGTAAAATAGAATAGGATTTTGTGATGAATAAAATTGAGAGCGGTGATGTTGGAGAGAGATTATTAAGGAGGAATGAATTGTTGAAGTGTTGAGTGCTTGAAAAAAGTAGACAAAAGTAGGTGACTACTGGTAGTGGATGATAGCACTACCGATAGTCTATAATTCCAAAGAGCTTTGGGGGATTATTCACTACTGGTAGTAGATTCATGACTACCGGTAGATCGGGTCTGTAGGGAAACAATTAACATAGTGAATACCGCTAGTGGATTCAAAACTACTGGTAGATCGGGCAAAAATTCCATATTTAAACCTGCATAACCAGTTACAACCTCACTTTTCTAAAATCGAAACATAGAACCCTCAGAGTCTCTCTCCCTCAAATTTTGAAGCTCTCTTTTCTCCATGGTCAAGGTAACAATCTAAACTCAAATCTTTCAAATTTTTCCTTGATCTTTGCTTTATTTTGCCCTAATCTAGTCCCAAATCCATACACTTTCCCTCTTTCTCTCTCAAATCCGAAACCTTAAGCTCCAAATCCATACACTTTCCATCTCTATCTCCAAATTCAAAACCCTAAGCTCCAAATCTATACACATTCACCATAGTTTGCACCAAGAATGCATCCCTACACAATGTAGATGAGGGTAGTTCCCAAGCTCTGGGAAAGAGTAAAGGGAAAAGATCGTGTCCAAATTCGAGGGCTCGGAAGCAAAGAAGAGGAAGGATGAAGCTAGGAAATAGATCACAAAATGGAAGAAGTCCTTGGAGAGCCGGAAAGTCACGTGTGAAAGAATGGTGAGTAAATTGGAGGGGTTGGATGACGAGCCCAATGAGGTGGTCAAGATATTGAAAGACCGTGGCTTATCATTCCTCTTCAAATCGATAAATGGTTATACTTTGAATATTGTTGTTGAATTCTTTATGAATTTAGAAATTTTGGGGGAGGGTAGCGTGTTAGAATCAAAGGTGAACGAGATGGTTGTAGTTAACCCGTATCATATTGCTAGCTACTTAGGGTACACCCATTCTAGGCTGCATGAAGTACAATTTCCTTATCCTGATTATGCCAGCCTTTCCCTTGAACAATATGCCAAGATTGTTTGTGCTGATCTGACTCGATTTAGGGATAAATTCTCTGCGGGAATGTTGAATAAAAGTATAGGATCATTAATAAAATCATACATTACAACATTCACCCAAAAGGATCTGAGAAGCAAGCCGGCATAGCCGATATAAAGTTTCTGCATATTATGATGTCGAGTATGCATTTTGATGTGGTGGAGTATATGTGGGAGATGATTTAAGAGTTTAGAATGGTGACAAGCAAGCACAACATGCTTTTTGGGCAAATGATCACTTAATTGTGTATAAAGGCTAAGAAAAAGTTGGTTGTTTCTGATCTCATGGTACCTCTAAAAGTTGGCCCAATCATGATGGGGTCAGATAACAAGAGCTGGTCAATGTCACTGGTGTGACATCCTCCATAAGTACTTAAGAGCCTAAATCCAAGGACCTCAAGACGAGGATAGATGAATGGTTCAGGAAGCTTTTATGCCATCAAACCAAAATCGCCAAGGAACAAAAGAAGGACTAAAACCACTCACGGTGTTGTGTTGATTTTTGTGTTGCAGAACTTGAGAAATTAGGAGATATGCAATACGAGTCCGAGTCAGAAGAAGAAGAGGAGGAAGGGAGCGAGGAAGAAGGGAATGATGAAGAAGAGGAGAGTGGAGAGGAATAGGCCGTTGGCCTTTAAGTTGTGGTTGTAGGATGGTAGTCTCTTAGTTAGTTATTGTTTATTTTCTTTCTTATTTTTTCATTCTTTTTATTGCGTCGGTCGGGTTGGGTGTCGGTTCTTTGGGTAAAATTCAAGCAAATCAAAAACCGACATCCATTCTGATTTGTTTAACCCTTTTCATTGTTAACCAAGGTCAATATAAGCTTATAAGTCCTTGTTAACTCGGTTATGCTTTTAGCTATGTAATGAACATTGTTATCTTTATGTCTTGTTTATGACGGAATTGTTGTTTTTTCATTCGCTCTTGAGCAATAGTTAATGGCATTTTGTGTGGCCATTTCATTGTTGAAAAGCATGCGCATTTTGACCTAATGTACAATTCCAGCGCATGTTTGAATTATTACCCAAGAGCTTAGAGAGTGGTTATCGACTAAGAGTGAACACCTCTCGTGAGAATTGAAGTTGAAACTCGTTTTGGATAGACAATTTGATTGTATGATGTTACTCAATTAAGTGTTGATGATTGATTGAGTGCAGAAGTGTGAATGAGTTCATGTACAAACATATTCAAACTTTTGCATCATTTTTAGAATCATGTAGTTGAGTGAGGATTTGTTGAGTTAATATACCCATCCATTAATTAATGTCAAATATTGTTAGAAGTAAATTTTTGCTAGGGACTAGCAAAGTCCTAGTTGGAGTGTGTGTTTAGAAAACATTATTGAATATAATTGATACATTTTCTCTCGTTTTTGTATACTTGCACAGGTTAAAGCATTCGATTTAATCTATTTTGTTTGTAAGTTATTTTTGTGAGTTGTGTAGGAACTTTGACATTAAAGACGTCATCCTAGCAAATTTTGCGTATATTGAGGAAGTTATGCAATACCCCAAACCCATTAATACCCTTTTATTTCATAAATTAAGACTTGTAATTTAATTAAAATGGATGTTCTATTTTTTTATTCTAGAGTCAAAGTGGTCAAAGTGACCAATTAAGAAGTAAGTTGCAATAAAAGTCATGGAAGAGGACACATGAGATTATTTCCCATGTGTGTCTCATACAAACCTCACTAATACACTCCCACACATCCACAACATCCACATACGTAGAGAGAGAGAGAGAGAAAGAGAAAAAGAAGAAGAAGAAAGGGAAGAAGAAGGGAAGAGAAGCCATTGAGAGATGCCACTAACCTTGAAGAAAGGTAAACCTTAACCTTG
>BRYE01000025.1:1765000-1767500 GCA_030159115.1 Actinidia arguta var. hypoleuca
CCAGAGGAGTTTTGAGCGGCCTCACCCCGGTTGATCACGTTTGTTCATTATTGCGCAAGTCGCCAGAGTTGTGTTGAGATCCATAGCCAAAATATAAGAGCAATATTGACTATTGGATTGCTCGCCCTAGATTTTCATGCCATCTGTGGGATTGATAATTCTCAATTTTTTATGCACCTGCAGAATCGTTTGATAACTAGACCAAGTGCTAGCAACCCTTTAGACTACAGAGCTCATCCAATGGCCAATACCAACCAAGATCCGGATCTAGAGGGGCTACAACGTGAGATACATGGTATGGCCGAGTAGATGAGAATCGTGAATGAGAATAACACCAGCCTAATACAACATCTTGCCGCAACAAATCCACCACCTTCTACCGCACCTCCCATTTTGGATATCCAACGATCTCGTAGGTCGGGCGACAACAATTCACAGAACAACTATAGTACTGGCCGAGCACAAAATAGGCGACGTAGATTGCCAAGTATTAGTCCCCAACATGAAAAAAGTTCCCCCTCTTTAGAATCCTGATCATCCAGCCGAACTCCTGAAATGGAAGGCGAGGAATTCAGGTAAAGAGGAAGGTCACCTTACCGAGATGACTTGGCACCCATGCGATGAGACAATTCCACCTCACAAAAAATCAAAAATCTGGATGCTCATCTTGACGCCATCAATACTAGGGCGGGTAACTGTTGATGCTTTGATCAAGCAAACTGAGTCACCATTCACAAGGAGGGTGATGAGAGCCAGAGTTTTTTCTAGGTTCAAGCTACCTACTCAACTCGAGATTTATGAAGGAAAAACAGATCCTATGGATCATCTAGATTCATTGATGTCACTCTAGGGATATTCTAATGAAGTAATGTGCAAGGCCTTCTCGGCAATGTTAAAGGTTCGGCGAGATCATGGTTCAAAAAACTATCTCGTGGGACCATTGACTCGTTCGATGACTTAAGCAGGCTTTTCATTGCCAACTTTATGAGCTGTCGAGTCAGACAGAAAAATGCCTCTCACCTTTTTACCATCTGCCAGAAAGAGACTGAAAATTTAAAGGATTATGTAAAACAGCTCAACTAGGCCATCTGGGAGGTAAAGGACCTCAGTGACAAAGTGGTGATCATGGCAATGATGGAGGGACTACGTCCGAGCCCATTATTTGACTCCCTCTCCAAGAACATTCCAGAATCCTCGTCAACTCTCCAAGGCAAAGATGACAACAAAGGAAGCGAGGAAGGGATGATAAGAGGAAAGAACCCGACACCAGGCTAACGGACTACCGGGATGAGACGAGAAACAAATGTCTAGATTGGGAGTCGAGGCAACAAAATGACAGGTGCCCTCAAACACAACCTCGCCATCCAAAAATGACACTCCCTCTCTTAACTCTCCTATCATCCAAGTATTAATGAAAATCAAGCATGAGAAATTTGTCAAGTGGCCAGGGAAAATCAAAATGGATCTCCGAAAAAGAAATAGAAACAAATACTGTGAGTTTTATCGAGACCATGGACGTAACATCGAGGATTGCTTTCAGTTAAAAGAATAAATAGCCGACCTTATCAAGAAGGGGTATCTGAGAAATTATGTTACAGATCGCCCCTTCCTGACTCATCAGGGAGGAGAAATGGTGACAATAGACCGACCACAGGAAACATATAGGTGATCCACGGCGGGTTTGGATCAGGAGGAGGACTGAACTCGTCTCGAAAAAGGCAAGCCAGGAGCGCTAGTGGACGAGCAGAGGAAGAAGTCTACAATCTCTCCTAGCCTGCAGCTACATCCCACTCGCCAATTACCTTCACCAACGACCACTAGAGAGGCCTTCAACTTCCTCACGATGATGCCTTGGTCATCTTAGCTGTCATCGCCAATTTCAATGTACAGAAGATATTGATCGACAATGGGAGCTCGAGAGATATGCTGTTCATCTCATAATTCGATAAGATGAAAATTGGATTGGACAAACTCCACCCTTTCCACACTCCTCTAGTCAGATTTGGAGGAAATACCACTCATTCACTGGGATGGATCAAATTGATAGAAACTTTGGGACCAGAGCCTCACCAGACTACCATTTGGCAAGACTTCATTATGGTGGATTGTCTTTCGCCCTACAACGCAATCTTGGGTCGCTCGAATTTAGGAAGAACCAGGGCCATCACCTCGACCTATCACTTGAAGATAAAGTTTCCCACTCCAACTGGGATAGATGAAGTTAAGGGCGACCAAAAAGTGGTCAGACAATGTTTTATCTTGGCAATGAAAGATGAATCTCATCCCAAACCAAGTAGCCAATAGCAATTACAGATCGACGACATCGAGATGGAGGCATTGAGAGACGAGATGGAGGAAATTACCTTAGTGGACCCTAGGGAGTCAGAAAACACCAAGTTATTGGAAGAAGTTACTCCAGTTTTTATCCACTCAGACCATCCAAATCGCCATGTTATGATAGAAGAACTACGGATTGCTTTGATAGAATTTTTGAAAAAAA
>BRYE01000025.1:1780000-1787500 GCA_030159115.1 Actinidia arguta var. hypoleuca
GATGTGACGTGCACATAATTATACAGAGCTGTGCCTAAATTTTAAACTGCTTACGTACATATCGAGGCCAACTTTAATTATATCATCTAGAGCCTAGCCCATCATCAAAGCTACATAATAAGGCTCATAGGCCACAAAACTAAATTCGGTTTGCTAACTTTGTCTTAAGGCTCTTCGGACTGGCTTCTTGAAAAGATTTTCAAAAACGTAAGCTAATTACTTAGTGAATTACAATAATGCATGAACATAAAATACCATGGATCATTTCGTAGCATACATATAGTAATCAGTGTAAAGCATGTGATTGAAATTTCATAAACTTGAAACTCACGTAAATATAACATAACATATTTGAAAAACATACTGTGAGCATTCAACATATCATGGCTTTTTGAAATCATGAACATATCATAGGGTATAACGACTCAGCATAACGTAGTGACCATATAGGTCGGGTGGCTCTTTAGGCCAGAGATCTCTATCGTACCGGATGGTCTTATTTCACGTCCCCCATCTATCTTAGGACTATCTAGCTTGATTAATATCCCTCCAGAGAGGACCCCGAGTGTCACCATGCATACATACTTTAAACATACTTTTCTTTTCACATAAATCCATGCTAAGCGTCAAAATCATTTCATAATTATGTCAAATTATTCATCCATAGATTTTCAATACATAGCATAACAATATTTGCATACATTTAGAAAAAAATGTCATTCATATCATAACATATTCATTTAATGCATTAAAATATGGAAAATATTTGAATATGTATAGTAATATAGAAAATATTTAAAAATATATAATTTTGTTCATGACATCATGTTACTCACTTGGCTTTCCTTGGCTAGGTGTTATGTCATGTGTCCCTACATGTGAGGGATGTGAATGTTTAATTTCTATGTTCAATAATAAGGATAAAAGACTCGACGTAATATAAGCCTTGACTCGACTATAGGTGTTTTTCGTTATAGGCCACAACTTATTAAACATGGTCTAAAGTTCTCAATAGTTAAGCTAAAGACCTAACATACTTATGACACAATTAAAATGTCCAAGGAAAAAAGGACAAAACTGTTTGAAAATTGGCCTAAAGTTTGAAGGCTGGAATCAAGACTAGAACTGGCGTTCGAATGCTAAGGCAAATGTTTGGTTTTTACTCTCTGTCCGTTCGAACGCTGCACAAAGGCGTTTGAACGCTAAGACTAAATGCCTAAGTTTTTCTTTCTTCTCTGTGCGTTCAAACGTTGGGTTTGGCATTCTAACTCTAAGGCTAAAAGTCTAAACCGTTCGAACTTTGTTCATGGGCGTTTGGACGCTGGCTGCGTATGGCAACAGGAACAGTAATTGATTTTCACAAATTTTACCAAAACACCATCCACATCCTTATAATTCTTTTCAGGACTCCTAGGGTACAAAGAGTGACTCAAAAAGGTTACAACATCTCAAAACCAACCCTCCATTTTAACCCTAACATGGTAGATCTAATTTAAAATCAAGTAAAAACCCTAACATAAATTTATTTGGGGTTATTGAAACTCACACTCAATTTGACTCAAATCTAACTTTAGTGCATGCTATTTAACCCAATGAGACTCAATGAAGCCTCCAAAATTTACACCTCTTATATATACATGAATAGATTAGGGTCCCTTACCTCTTTTACAACTCTTTAAGCCTCCAAAATGGCTTCCTTGGTTGAGCTCCAAGCTCTCACTCTCTACTTCTCTCTTTCTCCCTTTCTTTCTTTCTCCTTCTTCTCCTTCTTCTTCTTCTTCTTCTTCTTCTTCTTCTTCCTTTCTCTTCTCTTTCTCTTTTCTATCTTTATCTCTCTCCAAATTTGTGTGTATATGATGGAGGTGTGAGAGTGTGGTGTATATTTGCTGAGACACATGGGAAATAATCCCTTGTGGCTCCCCTCTTTTTAATCTAATGATCTCTTTTTATTTTTCATTTTATACTATCGGCGTTCGAACTCCAATCTTAGCATTCAAACGCTAAGAAGAAAACGTGAAATGAAGATACTGAGAGCATAAAATTTGTCACAGGTGGTAGATTTCGAACGCTATCTTTAACGTTTGAACTGTAAGAAGAATTCTGGGTTAACGTTCGAACGCCCCTCCTAGCGTTCGAACTCTAAGAACAAAACTGGGCAGAATGAAACTTAATAATTCAAGGATTCTTAACTTAGATTTTATTCCTCTAACTTAATACTTAGCCTATTTAATCAACATACGGATCATGATTTATGTATTTAATGAATATAACGGATTCGGGGTGTTCCAACTTACCTTGGCACATTATAAAAGTCATTATAAGAGATCATAAAAGATAGCATAATCATTCATAAAATTTGGCCATATAAATGCATAACTCAATAAAAAAAAATGACATTTTGACATATCATAAAAGTCATAATAAGATATCATAGAAAATATCACAATTATGTATAACATTTGACTACATAAATTCGTAACTTGTATGGTTTACTGGTTGAACTAGTGTAAATTAATAATCAATTGCCAATATTACATTTTAGAAATCCAATGGTAATAAAGTGAGGTATGCACTATACATCTCAAATAAGGGTGCGTTTTATAGCTGGACCCCAAATACCATATTAATTATGCCTATATATATAATTCACCGTAAAATGTGAAATATAGTTTCTCTCATCTATGATGCCTTTTATTTTCTTTGGAAATTAATTCTTTTCAACAAAACCATAGCCAAAAGTTTGAGAGATGACACATGCAAATAGTATTGTATAACATACAACCATCAGTCTTTGTTTTACTTGGATATTAGCTTTGTCAACTATCTTACTATATAATATATGAATAAATATACCTGATGTGTATAAGACCACCAACAAAAAGCAAATTGTTTGAAAGAGCTTAACCATCTCTGAAACCCTAAACAAATTCTCCAAGTTGTTTTTGATTTTAGTTTTTCAATTTGTAGTCTCTACTAATGATTTTCTTAGCTAGAATTTATACAATTAACGCAGACACACGAGGTTGAAAAAAAAACATGTGAAGACATTAATAACCTTTGAAAAGTGCATAAGGAAGAATACTAAAAATGTAAACCATTCAGCTCTTCGTATAATACATCACTAATTTATAATTTAAGACATAGCCTTTAAAGCTCAAAAAATAATAGTCCTAATATCGCCCTTGTATTCTTTTGACTGTGGCAGTGGTGAAAAAGATTAAAAAATAATTAAAAAATAATTTTATAATTTAAAAGAGAAAATAGTACGATTTTACTGTTTTGGGCAGCGGTGGCAGTGGTAGCTATGACGTGATGGTGGTGGTGGTGGATAATAGTAAAAAAAATTAAAAAAAAATAATTATTTAAAACAATAAACAGTACAATTTTACTATTCTGGATGGTGACGGCAATGGTAGTGGTGGAAAAAAATAAAAAAATCTAAGAAAATAATTTTACTATTCAAAAAAATAAATAGTACAATTTCATTGTTTTAGGTAGTGGCAATGATGGTGGAGGAAAACAGTAAAAAAAAGTTTAAAAAATATTTTTACTGTTCAAAACAGGAAACAATTCAATTTTAATGATTGCGTGGTCTATGACAAGTTAAATAGGTAGGACATGCACTGCAATTTTTTTGTGAGATCTAAGAGCATGTGAGCTGGAGGTAAGGATGGAAGTTTGTCAACCAAGGCACCATGATCAACAGCATCGCGGTGCATTGCCTTGGATAGTCAATAGAAGAAAGGCACACATTTCTCAAAGTATGTTACGGTCCGGCTGATCCCGCTAGGACACCTAGACATCTTAACAGAATTCTCTCTCAGAGGAGCACGTCTCTTGATTCTCAATAAGTTCATGATGAACTCACATGAGTCGTTGGGGACCACCCACATGGGCTAGCATGAGTCATGTGAGTGGATGCCCATACATAGAGTATTGCTTTACTGAGTTTCATGTGGTGGATGCACCCGTTTCTTATCACTTGCTATTGGAAAGGATTTGGATGCGTTAGTATGATGCCATACCTTTTACCTCTCACCAGGTGTTAAAAGCAATTTGGAGGAGACAAGTCATAGAAATCCTAGCCTCTGTCAATCCCTATGACATGGGGGAGGCACATTTGGTAGAAATGGTGTTCTTTAATGAATTTGTCAAAAAAGTGTGATGAATTTGATGAAGAGTGTGATGAAGAGATCCAAGTTTTTTGTCCTATAGCATTTGCCCCAATGGGAGGAAATTTTGTCCTATAGATTTTATTTTTAATATTTGCCTCAGATGGGAAGAAGGTATACCACTTATGATGGTGTGCGTAATCTTCATTTGATTAGGATGAGGACCCTCGGACAAGCTCAGTTGAGGCTTGTGAAATCAACGCATACCATCCACTTACCTATTTTTTTCTTTACCACAACTGTGTTGGAAAAACAATTGGTTAAAGAACCTATGTGATAGCACTTGCCTCTGTTAGCTTCTCAACTTCCTCTATCACTGCCTTTACATGCTCAGTTGTAGACCTCCTTCCCATTACTTCACTGGATAAGCCTCAGGAATGACGTTCATCTTATGTTTGATAAAGCTTGGGTAAATCCTGGGCATCTCTTATGGAATCCATGTGGAAACCTCAATATTGGCTGTAAGGAACTCAATGAGCTCAGTTTCTCCCACTCCTTTAGGTTTGAACCCGTGAGGAAGAAGCAGTCCGATGAGATCCTCCACGACTTTTGCCTCGTGGGTCCTGCCAACATCTTCTGGGACTTCTCATTCCTCTTCAACACCTCTCGTATGGCTGCCTTAGTGGAGACTGTGGCAAAATAACATTGTTGGGCTGCCACTTGGTCCCCATAAAGTGGTTTCTCGCCTTGAGGGGCGACAAACTTAATGACTTGGTGCAACGTGGATGCAACTCCCTTCATCCTCAACCGAGTTGCTAATGTCCACCAGAATTCTTTTGACATCATAGTTGTGGACCTGTAATTGGATGACCAAGGGATCGTTGTGGGTATGTTGGACCCGCTCAAGATCAACCTTGGTAAATGTGATGCTTCCTAGCTCAGACAATCCATGTCTTGGCTTCTTCACCATTCATTAGACTAAGAGAACCTTGTGCATTTGTCTAATCATATGAATCTCCCCCCAAATGCTATTCTCAAGATCGGGGTGGTTTAAGTCTCCAATCATATGACTAGTTCCTAGAGGAATGTCTTCCTCCAAGGCATTATCAGCTTTATCGTTGCCTCAGTCAAATCTAAGATTAGGTCTGACCTCGGCTTCCTTTGACTTGCTCTTTTCCTGATCAACATACTCCTTCAAGTGTCCAATCTGAACGAGCTGATTGAAAAAAGTCTTCAAGGCTCGATAATTCTCTATTTTATGCCCTTTCTCTTTGTGGAAGGCACATTTCCAACGTTGGTTATGCTTTTTTGGATCTCCTCCCATGGGGGGCAGGCTTTTGGTAGTATGGCTTGTCTGGGATCTGGGTGAGGACCTTGTAAATTGGTTCATTGAAAAACACATTGATGCCCTAGCTCACCCGATCTTCATGGTCCACCGTACTTTCATAACACTTTTTGAATGAGTCGTCACCCCAGGGAAGAAGACCCCGTAGACCGTTATACTTGCCTAACGTCATCCTCAATCCTGGCAAACATCTCCACTTGTGTCATGAGGTCATGGAGGTCTGTTAGAGGGTTGAGCATTAGGTATTCCCATAACTTCTCGCTCAAGGTTAGTCCAAGCTTATAATTGACCACGCGAGCTCTTCTAAGAGCTCCTCGATCTCATTGTATAGTCTCATTTTTGCCCTTACGAAGCGTTAAAAGAGAGCTGACACCTTTCAGTGCCTTGGTATTAATGACAAATCAAGTCATGAATGACTCGGTAAGTTGGTAAAACCTCTACATGGACCCTACACGGAACTTGTCAAACCATTTCAACCCGAGGTCGCCCAGGCTCGATGGGAACACCCTGCACATGAGTGGATTCAGGTCGTTCCAAATTTCCATCACCTTCCTGAAATGGCTAATGTGCTCAAGTCTTACTTCTCATTGTATAATGTAAATTTTGAGGGGTTAAACTTCTCCAGATGGTCCATTCCGTCAATCTCGGGTGCAAAAGGGGTTTGGTATCTTAGGAGTTGTTCCCTTGGTACGGACTTGATAGTCCTAGTTATTGATCTCTTCGGAATGATGGTCTTTGCAACCATTGTCACCCTGACAAGCAATTTTGCCTGCAAATCTTCATCTTCTCGGGTTCGTTTGGAATTGAGGGTTTCACGAAGGTCCACCAGAGTGGGTTAAGTTCGATGGCACCCTTTGTTTACCTAATGCCACGAATCTACTATCACTTCGGCTCTCGGCCTTAGTGTATAAGGTTCTGCTTGTTTTCCTTTCGGGCCACCCCGAGGTGTATCTATGCATCGAGTAAACCTCACCTCGGATGGGTCTTTCACCATCCTTGGTGATTGGCTTTATTAGTTATTTGGCCACTAGGACCTATTACATTTCTGCCACTTGGGCTTCCAAGCTCCTTATAGTGATGATTCGGCTATTTTCTCTGACTTTCGGGAGCAATCGACCTGACCTTTGTTTGGAAGAACCCTAGGCAGCCTTCTGGGCATCTACCAATAGTTTATTTCCTTTATCGCCTAGAGTTTTGGGCACGAGAGGATGTTCTCATCAAGTTTCAAGACTACCTTTGCCACCTTTGGTGCTTTCAGATGCCATTAGAGAAGTGTTTTGCAGATGTCTATGGTCAATTTTCCACAGATGGCGCCAATTCTGGGATTGTGAGTGCTGGAAATGATGGAGAAAAATCAAAAAGTAGACACCTATGGTGGCTGCGCGACGATGGACGGTGTTTATAGACTTGTCTAATCTAGCTACCAAACAGGAACAATGAGAACAATTGTCGGAGTTGTTTCAAAAAATAGATCTCTGATGGTCAAGCAAGTGACCAGAAGTGTATAAGGTAGAGAGAAAAAGTTTTAAGCTTTGAGTAGCTAAAATTGCATAGAATTGCATACTTTTGAAATAAATAGGCCTAACATTATAAAGCACAGTTCGACGCGTGCCTAGACGCGCCAACTGTCATGTTATTAGATAGACTGTAGCTTAGCGCGTGCTTATGCACTAACTACTGTGTCAATGAGTAGGCAATTGACTCAATCATGTTCCTAAGGTATGGTTAGTGGCTAGCCAATCACGTCACTGGTGTCTCGATCCAAGCGTGGGGGGTGTCAAAGGAAATCATGTTGTGCAAGTCACCTTATGCCGCAAACGTGCTGTTGGAATCCCTTCCAAGCGGTGCATCTCGACCTAGCTCCGGCACAAAGACCCTACCGAGTTTGCTATAAAGCGACAACCCAACAACGTTGCCTACCGTATCTCGGCTGGAACTAGTACTTAGTATTTTGTTCCCTTACACCTACTTCAAAATTTTAATTTAGTAATTTCTGGTTGAGCTACCATTACCAATAGTCAATTATATTTAATTAGTTTTGGA
>BRYE01000025.1:1810000-1817500 GCA_030159115.1 Actinidia arguta var. hypoleuca
AAAGAAAGTTTAAGTAACCCATTCCTACAATGAATAATGGCATTCGCAGTGGCTAGGAAGGGTCGACCTAAGATGACAGAAATATTATGCTTATAAGACTCAGACTCTACAGGTTGGGTATCTAAAATAATGAAGTCCACCGGATAGTAAACTGTGTCAACTTGGATAAGCACATCCTCTATAACACCTCTAGGGACCTTAACGGATCGATTGGCTAACTCGAGTGTAACACGTGTTGGCTTAAGTTCTCCCAGACCTAATTCTTTATACACAGAATATGGTAAAAGATTAACACTAGAACCTAAGTCAAGAACTGCTCGATCGATCCTATAATCCCTTATTATACATGAAATAGTAGGACAACCGGGGTCCTTATACTTCGGCACCGATTTGCATTGAAGGATTGCACTCTGGCTCTCATTTGTAGTTTCTTTGGTGCCCCCTTAGGGGGATTTGGTTGGATATTTGATCCCTTTGTCTGAGAAAGGTTTTTTGGTGTGGTTCTAGTTAGGTTTGGACGAGAATTTGTATTTTGGATTTTATGAGGTTTTTAAAGAGCTTTTTCTTTAGAAAATTTTTCTTTTGTAGCTCTTTAGAGCATTCGTTGATTCGTTAGCAAAAGTATTTTCTTGTTTGACTGTTCATGAATGTAAGCACATCGCTGAACCACTTAAAACTTGGTCTCGTTCATTTTTATTTTGATGCTATCTTTCGTTTGTTTGCTTTCGCTTTGCAATTTTGTTTTACTTTTTTTTCTCCAAATTCGTAGCCATCTTTAAATTGTATTTTATCGTATTGTTGGAGTCGAGTGACATAAGACAAAACCATAAAATCATTTTTTTAAGAAACATGGTGCACGTGATCAATTTAAAAATAAATATACTTTCTCGATTTTGCAACATCACGCGGCATAAGAATTGAAAATTTATCCAGCGCTTACTTTTTATTTTTTTTTATTTTTTGTATTCTTACTTTGATATTTGAGCCCTTGGACGATTGAAAGAACGTCTCTATAAATATATAGGAGCTTGGCTAGTTTTGTGAAGTGATAATTGATTAGTGTTGATAATTCCATGGAGTATTCCTCACAGCTTGAAAAAATTGGCAATGAAGGTGAAGGAGGAAATATTCTCAAGCTTTGATGTTTACTATTTCGCTTATGACACTACGTCGTTAGCCACAGAGGCAGACCACATGGGGACGAGCGCGGCCACCCCACTGAGTTTTTTACAATCTCACTTATATCCTTGTATTTTTAAAAGAGTTACAAAAATATCTAATAAGATTTTATTTTGACCCCTCTTTTTATTGCTTACTCACCCATAAACCTTTCCTATAAAAGGGTAAGGTCTCTTATTTTCTCAAATTACACTATATTTTTTGTCTCTATTAAAGTGAATTTACTCAAACTTCCTTCTATATAGTGAATAAATTTGAATAAAAGTGACTATTGTGATATATTTACCTTAATAAGAATAAATAAAGAGTGAAAATCATCAACTTACAAATATTGGCTCCCACTAAACTAGATTCCTAGCTCCACTGATAGTTATCCAAGATTCTAGATCACCCCAAACAACGTAATCATCCCATGTTCATGAGCTATTTGGACTGGATACTAACCAACCAAAATGAATAGGGCTTTAGGGGAGAATGTGTTATGATCAAAGATCAGTAACAGTGATGAAATGGATATGAAACAAGAAAAGAAAAACAAGTTCTCTATTCAAGCTAGATTGAGCTTCTTAATGAACAAGAAAAGACTTAATTCTGTGTACTTTAATTGAATATGAGTCGCTTATTTATATACATTATTGTAACAAGCTCAACAAATACTATAACTGCTATAACAAACTAATTGCTAACAACTTAATCCCCCTGCTGCTTCTTATTTTCTCTCTTCTTCTACATATTCTTTCATCCACTCTGGCATTCTTCTAATTCTTCTTGTTCTTTTACCAACAACATTGCCATTCTCAACTTCTCCCTTTTCCAATTCCTCTGTTTTGCAAGTCTCATCTTCTGCTGCTACATTTGTAAAATTTCATCCACCATCAAAACAAACTTGGTCCTCCAAGTTCAAATGTTGAAAAATTTCTCGAAGAACATCAACACATGAGCTTTCTTCTACGGGCAATCTAACCCATTATACTAGAACTTGGGCTTTGAGTTGATTATCAACTAAAATGGATCGTTCATTCAAAATAGCCAATGGATAAATGAAATTTTGTGACTCCTTATTATGGTTAGGTAATTTGACAATTGCAGTCGGTAATTCTAAAACAACAAAAGGCTTCAGTTGCGAAACATGGAACACTAAATGAATATGACTAGTTGAAGGAAGTTCTAACTGATATGCCATTTGACCAATTTTGTATAAAATAGGAAATGACCATAATATCATCTACCAAGCTTGCAATTCAATCTCTGAGCTAAAGATTGTTACTTGTAAGGTTGTAATTTGACCATCACCAAATCCCCCTCCTGAAAACTTAACTCTTATGTTCTGATTAGCTTGAGACTTCATTTTTTTTTTAGCCTTTAACAAATTTTGTTTAAGATGAATCAGAATACCTTCCCTGGTTAATAATCCAGCGTCAATGGCTTTAAGAGACGAAGATCCTAGAATGTATGTCTAAATAGCTCTAGGTGGTTTGCCATATAATTCCTCAAATGGAGTCATACCAGTTGAAGAATGAAAAAAAGTATTATATCATAATTCTGCCCAAATTATGAACTTTCTCCAATTCTTGGGATGTTGATGAGTAAATGCTTTTAAGTATTGCTCCAAGAACATGTTCATAACCTAGTTTGGCCATCAGTTTGAGGGTGATACGCAGTACTATATTTCAAAGTTGTACCACTCAAATGAAATAATACCTTCCAAAACTTGTGGAGAAAAATAGTGTCTCTTTCAAAAACAATTGAAAGAGGAAAACCATGAAGTTTAATAACAATTTCAGTGAACAAATGAGCCACTGTAATTGCTGTAAAAGATGTAGGTAAGGTACTAAAATGAGTAGCTTTAGACAATCGATCTACAACCACCAATATAATTGTTGCACCTTTAGGCATAGGAAGTCCTGTGATGAAATCCATGGATAAATCTTCCTAAACATGTTTAGGAATGGGTAAAGGTTGTAGTAATCTTGTAGCCCTGCTAGTAGGATATTTGATTTGTTGACAAACATAATAATTTTTACATGCTGTCGCATATCTTCCCTTAAACCAGGCCAATAAAAATTTGGATATATCTTCGTAAAAGTTTTCAAAACTCCAGCATGTCTACCAATTGGAGAATTGTGAAATTCCTTAAGAATAACTATCTTAAGGACAAAATCAGAAGCAGTCCTCAATCTATTCTTGTAAAACAGTAGTCCATCTTTGACTGTATAATTTATGGTATTTCCAGCTTCATAATGCTAAACTATAGATTGCATTTCAGACTTCTAAAAAACCTCAGTTCATAAAGTACCCAATAAATTGGACGACATGGTTGTCAAGGCATAGGAAATTCCATAAGAAACCATAAGTTAAGAAGCAACTGGAACTGGATTTGCAGTGTCTTGCTCCCATTCAATTCTAGACAAAACATCTGTCATAATATTGTCTTTATCAGGCTTGTAAACAATGGTATAATTGAAACCAAGTAATTTACAAAAATATTGATGTTGTTCATGTGTTTGAATCACTTGATCCATGAGATGCTTGAGACTTTTATGATCTATCTTGATTATAAACTACCTTCCAACAAATAATTTCTCTATTTGGAAATAACTTCAGTAATTGCAAATAACTCCCTCACATATGTAGATGCTGAACTCCTTGCAAATAACTTTCTCACATATAGCTCCAATGGCATGATTAAAGGCATCAATTTCTAGTTCAAAATGCAATGCAAAGCTAGGCATAGCTAATATAGGAGCTTGTGTCATTTTCAACTTTAAATCATCAAAACTATCCTGGGCAACATCATCCCAAACAAAAGCATCCTTCTTCAAGAGATTTGTTAAAGGAATGGCAATAGCTGCGTAACCCCTTATAAATTTCCTGTAGTATCTAGTCAAGCCTATAAAACCTCTTAATTGCTTCAGATTTTTTGGAATGGGCCACTCTATCATGGCTGAAATCTTTTTAGGATCTAGCTGCACTTCTTCCTTGGAAACAATATGTCCTAAATATTCAATTGACTCTCGACAAGATTGACATTTACTCAACTTAGCAAACAATTGAGTATCAAGCAAACTTTGAAGCACTATTTCCAAATGTTGCATATGCTCAGTTACAAAAGTGCTATACACCAAAATATCATAAAAAAAACTATAAACAAATTTCCTCAAGTAAGGAGAAAAAACCTGATTCATAGTGGAAGGGGCATTGGTCAAGCCAAAAGGCATTACCAAAAATTCATAGTGTCCTTAATGCATTATGAATGTTGTCTTGTGTATATCTCCAGCCTTCACTCTAATATGATGATATCCTGCTCTCAAATCTAGCTTCAAAAATATAGTTGCACCCTTTAATTCATCCAACAACTCATCTATTATAGGGATGAGAAATTTATCTTTGGTAGTGATGGCATTAAATGCTCTGTAACGAATACTAAATCTCCAAGATCCATCTCTCTTTTTCACCAACAGAACAGGCAAAGAGAAAGGACTCTGATTGGATCTAATTATCCCTTGTTGTAGCATTTCTTGAACTAATTTTTCCATTTTAGACTTCTGAAAAATGTGGATATCTATCTGGTCTAACATTAATTGGATCTACACCAGATTTAAGGAAGATTTGATCATTAGTGTCCCTCTCTAAAGGTAAAGTGGATGGTTCTTTAAATATGAAAGCAAACTGGTGTAGAAGAGGTTGCACACAATCTAGTATTTCACTATTTACACTCTGAAGTAAAATAGCTTTAAGATAAAATAATGAAGCAATGCTCTTACTTTTAGACAGCTTCATGAGTTATTTACCAAGTAACAATTCATCACTAACTTGTGATTCTCCAATTAAATGTGTTATCCTACCATTCGATTGAAAATCCATTGTCAATAACTTGTAGTTGGTGTTCACAGGTCCCAGGAGCTCAAGCCATTATCAGCCCCCTATATTGGTAAAATGAATAGATCCATACAAAATTTATGGCCTTGCCATTTCTAACATATACTTTGAATTGCTTGGAAGGTGTAATAGACAATCTCAATTGAAGAGTTACCATTTCTTATACGAAATTGTGTGTACTGCCATTGTCTATCAAAACACGTACATAATGATTTCCAATCTGACCTTTAACCCTTATTGTTCTTGGATTAATTTGGCCAACAAAAGCATGCAAACTGATTTTAGGAATAGAAATGACACCAGAATCACTAATATCTTCTTCTATATCCACTTCCTCTAACAACCCCACATCTTGCTTTTCATCATTTCCAACAAGAAAAAAGAATTTGGATTTACACTTATGGCCAGGTGCATATTTGTCATCACAATTATAACAGAGGCCCTTGTCTCTCCTAACTTTGAGCACTGCATGAGTCAACCTTTTAATGGCCAGGGATGTATTCTTAGATTGTAGTGAAGTGGTGTTAAATGCTAGTTTGGGTAATATGGATTGTGTGACAGACTGAACTCTATTTGGCATATAATCTGACGTAGATTTTTGGTCAAAAAACTTAAGATGCTATTTCATGTCATTAAGTTTATCTTCCTGCAATCTAGCCAAAGCCATAGCTTATAATAAAGATTAAGGTTATGCCATTTGTAATTCTTGTTTAATTTCAGGTTTCAATCCAGAAATAAAGAAACTCAACAGAAATTGCTCAAATAATCCATTAACCTTCGTAGAAAGATCTTCAAATTGGGTTTGGTAATCTACTACTATAGTAATTTGTTGTAATTTAGACAGTGTACCTCTATGATCTTCATACATAAATGGGCCAAACCTAAGAGTTAAGGCCTTCAAGAAACCTCTCCAAGACTCAATAAATGCATTAGAATGCATCCAATTGAACCAACTAAGTGCAGGACCTTCCTAGTGAAAAGATGAAAGCGTGACTCTCTTATCTTCAAGAGTATTGTAAAATTAAAAATACTGTTCAATCTTGAATACCCAACTAGAGACATGTTCCATCAAATCAAGGTACCTTAATTTTTATTGATCGATATGGCAGGTTATTATTGTTTGTACTAGTGATGGTAGTAGATATATCTGTTGTTTGTATATCAGTACCGCCCCTATCTTCCAATCTTTGATTAATAGCAAGCATGAATCTTGTGATATGACTTTCAGTTTCTTTTCAAAATTCATTCAAACTATTGATAACATCATCAATCTTTGTAAATCTAGTACCTTCCACTATTGTAGAAGAGAATGAAAGCACCAATTGTTATGATCAAAGATCAATAACAATAATGAAATGGATATGAAACAAGAAAAGAAAAACAAGTTCTCTATTCAAGCTAAAGATTGAGCTCCTTAATGAACAAGAAAAGACTTAATCCTACATACTTTTATTGTATGAGTTGCTTATTTATGTACATTGTTGTAACAAGCTCAACAAATACTATAACTGCTATAACAAATTAACTATTATAATAAACTAATTGCTAACAACTCAGTCCCCCTACTGCTTCTTATTTTTTCTCTACTTCTATTTCATATTCTTTTATCCACTTTGGCATTCTTCTAATTCTTCTTATTCTATTACCAACAACATTGCCATTCTCAGCTTTTCCCTTTTCCACTTCCTCCGTTTCGCCAGTCTCATCTTCTGCTGCTACATTTGTAACAGACTGCGAGTCCACTCTTCCCACCATTAATGTTGATAGCCTTCCTACAACTCTTACTTGTGTGGTTGCACTCAAAATGTGGAATGTTTGCAATATAAACATAAAGAAATAGATATAGACATAGCCCTACTAAATTAAATTAGATTGTTTTATACAAAAACTTCATTAAGAACGATGCCACAATAACTTTTTTAAATACAAAATTATGAACGGAAATAGAAGAATTGTAGAAAAATCTTGTTTGTAGTGTAGCATAACTTTCAATGAAATGGAACTCTCTCCGTTTCATATTGAAATCTCACTTTGGGTAATTCAATTTTTTGACAAAAATACAATTATTGTATTTAATTTTTGTTAACTTTCTAATTTTATCTATATGATCATTGTATTTTACTTTTTACTTTAGTTGAAATGTTACTTAAATAATATATAAAAGAATGGGTAAAGGGAAAAATTTTCTTTTTTTTTTTGACTTTTTGACTTGGATCTACATTTTGAGACACTCCAAAATGGAATAATGGTCCTTCCATTTGGGACCGACAGAATAAATGCATTTCTTCTACAATTTTTGTACAAAAATTAGTACCATAATAATATGAAAACTAATGGCAATTATTAAATTAAGACCACATTATATGGTCGAACTTCTGTCTTGAAATGAAAGGTTGATTGACACAAGTACAAAAATTAGTACCATAATAATATGAAAACTAA
>BRYE01000025.1:1820000-1822500 GCA_030159115.1 Actinidia arguta var. hypoleuca
TAATTCATATATAATTAAAGTCAATACACTACAACTGCTGAATGCAGTTCGTGTAGAAGAGACCATACCAACGAGGATGTCGGATTCTTCTGGGGGGTCTGCTATAACCCTAATTTTGAGACTTAAGCGCAGGTTAGTGTGGGTTGGCATCCGCACTCAAACCTGATGGCAAAGGCATAAGGGAGGCATGCCTTGACAAGATAGGCGTATGTTCAAGACGGTAATACTTTGAAGCAAATGCAAAGCAGAAGCGGAGCAATGCCTGAATGTGGATAGTGTGGGCTATAAACAAATAAAGTCAGTCATGACTCGGAAGAGGTAGTCATGACTTGGAAGGACCAACAAAACTACTGCCAATGGGGCAAAACTCGGCAAAAGCAGTCAGAACTCGGCAAAACTTGGCAATTCTCAACAATTCTTGGCAGTTTGATCAACAGTTGCGGGAATTGGTGTCTAGAGACACTTGGATGCACATTAGGGAAGGAAATTGTATCTGAAGACACTTTTCCAAAAGGGCTACGAGCAGTTGTGGAATGCTCATGTGGCAGGCTTGTGTTATGACAAGTTTTTCCCTTAGTAGTTGAGGGTGTCAACTGCCAATACATGTGGCATGTGTTGTGTATTTTGTAACTGCTTGTTTGTTTATAAATGATAGAAAAAGCTCTTAGCAAAATAGAAAGAAAGACAAAAACTTTGAACAGATTCTAAGGCAGAGAATTGGTGTTCTGGCCTAGAAAGTTCTAAGTGTATTTCTTGTATTGTTGGTGCAAAAAAAATGTTGAGTTTTGACTCGTAAATATTGTGTATTGATTCTGTCTTCCTAAATCTCAAATGTGTGTGTGTTTGTGGACATTTTGGTTAAGACTAAGTTCAGAGACTTAATGCCATTGCAGGACAATTTTTAGTCCAAAAATGGACCTACGACACCACCAATGGTTCAATTAAGGAGGATGATCACGTCCCTCTGTCAGTCTCTTAGTTAATTAATTTATACTTTTTGAACATATATCTTGATTTGCATATTGATAGAATAAAAAATCTTCAAGTATTTTAAATTAAATTTGTTTGATTTCCATCAAAATTTCAAAAAGTTGAAATTGGGAAATTAAATTAATTTTGAATGCAAATGTCCAGAAGGTGACATTAACCTAAAGTATAAGGGGTTGACCAACACGATTAGAAGTAAGGGGTGAAAAGTGAGATGTTGATAAAAGTGCAAGTTGCAAAGTGTAGTTTTCCCTATTGGAAATGACTAAAATTCATTCATGCATTCGCAGGGAAGAGCTGGTAAGTGATAATTATCACTGTAATCCCCCACTATTATCATATCTGGAGGCATTGCCATCATCCACATTTGATAACGATCATTAACAACAAGTACTTATAAAGAAACATTATGTGAATATGGCTCTTTATTTCAATCACCCTCAGCAACAACTTATTATGGCTACAAGAGACAAAAAATGCAAGGATGACTTGTAGTCTCTAGATGGAAAATGTCCTAATGGAGGTTTGGTCACAAGAGTCTATTTTTTAAGCTCTAAAGAACTTGTTTAGGTTCCAGATTATTATTAAGGGGATCAAAATACACGAATATAAGTTTTGGCCTTGCTAGGGCAAGCACCACCGCCAAGCTGTCGCTATATAGCAAGCTCACCGGAGCTCAGTCTAGACATTACAAAACATTAGCTTTGTTCGAAGTAAGGCAAGCATCACCATCGACTTGTCGCTCTACAGCAAGCTCAGCAGGGTCACTACACCGAAACTTGATTAAGTAGCAATGAGCGGCGGCGATCTCGATGTACATCAGGGGACAAAAGATAACTTGCTTGGCACTGGATCGAGACATTGATGGCATAATGGTCAACTACCAACCAGTCCTTAAAGGCATGGCTGGGTTAGCTACCTACTCACTGACACAGCTATCAGTGTATTCAAGCACGAGCCGAGTTGTAGTCTGTCTAGTGACACGACAATTGGCGCGTCTTTAAGCTATATAAGGACAAATCTTATTCTCTCAAAGGTATAAAAAACTTAGCTACTCTGAGCTTCTACTCTATCTCTACATACACTTTGATTCTCTAGTCAACATAATTTATCGTCGGAAAGTCATTTCCCAAAAATAGCTCTGGCGGCCGAGCTCACTGTTTCTATGTCGTAGCTTGGCCATAACAACCAATAACTTGTTACAATTATGGTGTGAATGAAAGCCCAAAATGGGCTAGATTTAACAACTCCCAAAGGAGCTATTAAGTAGCCCAAAGGGTAGCCATAAACAACCCTAAAAGCTGGGGTTTATTGAGCCATAAACAGACCTAAAAGCTATTATAATGGCAGTCATAACCACCCTCATAATGAGAGTTTATGGATGGAAATTACAAGGATTGAAGGGATATTTATTTCTTATAAATTCTAAGGTTTTGCATTGAAATAAACACGAACAATAATGATAATTTAGAATAGCATTTTTTGAGTTCTTTGGGAAAAAAAAAGACAGGCA
>BRYE01000025.1:1855000-1890000 GCA_030159115.1 Actinidia arguta var. hypoleuca
GAGTTGAGGTTCATTTAGAAACTTGATGATCCTCTATTATGACTGAAAATAAAAAAAACACAAACATTGAATTAACAAATTTATCACAATAATTCAAATTGTAAACACTATAAAATGAATGATAAGAAACATACCTGATTCAAGCTCCTCAAGTTCATCCAACATTTCCTCAACTTCAATTGGCACCGAAGAAACTCACAACCAATCTTGGGTGTATATCAAACACTGCACTAGCTAATTCATCGATGATAATCATCCTAGCAAGGGCTTTTCTACACAATTCTTGCTCAAATTTCCTATTAACAAGTTAATTTTCACCTTCTTCACCAATACTTTAAAAACACAAAGTCTTTTGTTTTTTATCCACGACATTGCCAGGGTATTACTTATAATTTTTTAAGTGCTTCCATAAACTGATAGTTCCATTAATACTAATACATGAATACTTCAAAACGCAATAATTACATGTTGCTTTATTAGAGTAACTCCCATCTTCTTTTTTTACTCTTGTGAAATGATTCCAAGTCTTAGATTTTAAAGTTTTTTTCTTATTTACCTTCGATTCAGTCCCAGTAGTAGTTGCAGCAGTAGTGGCAATGATAGTTCCAAGAGTTGATGCTTATGTAATTGACTTGTTTGTGTTCAACATCCAACATAAAATAAGAAACCAAAATCAAAGATCGAAGACTGTGCACTGACATAGAATCAATGAATTATGTATTGAGTAGAAACATATTATATACTACAGCCTACATGTACATGTCTAAGTGAAGAAATGGAGAAAATAAATAAATAAATAGAAGCAGCACAGTCGTGACTAGAGTAATCAACATAATGACAATGAAATCACTACACTGGAGGTAAGTGATTTGGAAACTATGAAATCGCTATGAATTGCAGTTGCAATAACTATTGGATATACCAATTGTTAGGAGGAATTGTCTCATACAAGTTTGGAGGAAGCTTTTTCAATGGCGTTCTGTGACTGAATTTTCATCTTCTTAGTTCTCTTTAGTTGTTTCACAATATCCAGCCGTTCAGATAAATACGGGATTAGGATCTAGAACATGTATGAATAAAGAAAGAGTAAAAAAATTATCTATCTAAAAAATGCCCCCAAGTCGTGGAGGAAGTTGATTTTAGTCTCATGCCAATATACCAAACTAAACTTCCCAACATATATATTATGAATCGAGTCATCTTCCACTTCTTTGATGCTTTTAGAACAGATTTAAAAAAATCAATAAATTATTCAATATCAAAGGCTTATAAAGACAACTGAAAGTCGCTCATAGAAATTCCTCAATATAAAAGGCGGATAAAGCCAATATAGAAATTTTAAATTTATAAGAATTAGTAAGAATTGAAGCACAAAAGAAAAGACAGTTCCAAAACCTTAAAATCACACCGAGTAAATAATATTCTAGAGATTTTCCATGGTTTTAGACCAGATTCAACAATTCCAAGACCACAAAACCTTCAAAAAAAATTTATCTGAAATCTTCAATTTAAAAGGGCAAAAAGTAAGATTCTAGTGATCTTCCACTATAGTAATGGTTTTATACCACTTTAAAAATATCAAAAACCTATAAATTTTTCAACATAAAAGTCTTATAAAGACAATTAAAAGCCACTAAAAGGCGAAAAAAGACAATGCAGTAATTTCAAATTCACACCAAAAAAGGAAGAATTGAAGCATATTCTCAAAATCACATACAGTGGAGACAAAAGGTGGAGGGATTGGGAACGACATCTTCGATTATGTTAGTAATGTGAGGACTATTGAATCGAGTGAAAATAATGAATACAACAAAAAATTAACAGCACGCAAAAATGGATCTTGGTAAAAAAAAAGAAGAAATAATCCAACCGAAAGCTAGAAAAGGGGAGAGGGAGAGAAACCATACATGGTCGAAGACTCGAAGGCTTCTTAGAGATCTCGAGGGCTGGAGTCACACTGTCACGGTCGAAGGGAGAAGAATAGAGGCGTAGTAGAAGGGAGGGACGGGGGCACCACGGAGGTGCACTAGAACCCTAACATTGATTATATATCATGAGAAATAATAATGTATGGTGAGTGCACCGTATTAATATATTCTCGGGTCTAGAATTCGGTTTTGTGTTTGGTTCTTCTTCGAGTTGGGTCGGGATAAAAAAACTTACAGACCACAATCCTGAGAATCGAACCAAACCGGACGAGTCTATAATTTTTAGACTTAGAACCGAACCGAAAACATGGTAGAAACAAACCAAACCGACCCGATGAGGTCGGGTTGGTTCGGGTTTCGAGTCTCTCGGGTATTTTGTGCACCCTTAGTAGGATCCTTGATAGGATGGATTCGCACCAAATTATATAGTCAATCGAGTTAGAATAGTTTAGCATCTAAGAGATCGTGATCTTTGGTATAATACATAAACGTCAGATAACATATACATTGAATACATATACGAAAAGATACATTGCTACAAAACAGAGAACAAATTAGAAAGTATAATAATTTTGAAAAAGAATTGCTAGTTTGGGAGTAATGAGGAGAAAAAAAAGTGTTTTAGTTTTTTTTTTATGTGGGTCTCACTAAAAAAATGATCCAATGCATAAAAAATATACACAACTTTTATTGTATTTAATAATTTTTTTGAGTACATAAGAAATCACTTGGGCTTTTTATTAAGATTCCCAAATTAGCTTGTGTTAGTGAAATGAAGGTTGTAGGATCCTTGATAGGATCAAATTATGTAGGCAATCGAGTTAGAATAGTTTAGTATCTAAGAGATCGTGATCTTTGGGTCTTTATTATATATTATTCATTTTTTCCTTTGTATATGCATTTGTTTAGTCATCTTGGCAAAAAAGGTATATAGATAGATAGATTAATACATTTGTTTACCACCTAAGGCTAAGATAATGCTATAAACCTCCTCAAAGGGATATTGTGAGTGTAATGGTTAAAAAAAATACTTTCTTTTCCAAAAATCGTGAGTGAGGAAAAACGATTCCGGTTATATCCAATCACTGTGGATAGACCAACTATCCATAAATTATTCATACCATCAGTTCTATTTTCTTTGGCTAAATAAGGACAGTAGGTTCAAAATTTGCATGTTAGAACAACTATGGCCGCAAAAGCAATACTCCTGGCCAAATCTCACACCAGGATGGCCAAGTTCGAGCTGCCACCAAGGTTCCAAAGGTGTTGTGGGGTAATGGGTTAGAGAGGTGATAGAAAGAATATCGAGGATAGACACTCGTGGTGGTCTTGTGATGGAGATGTGAGCTTGCACCAGACAGTAACTTAGCAATGTCCTAACTGTAGCACAGAAATAGTGAGAACGGCCGCTGGAACTATTTTGGGGAAATGGCTCTTCGATAGTCAAGTTAGATGACTGGAGTTACAATTTAGAGAAAGAAAGTATGTGTGTTCTTAGGCTTAAAATTCATACCTCTCATACAAAGAATCGTTGACTTTATCGCGTTCCTTGACACGCAAGCTGTCTTATCACAGGACAGACTACAGCTAGTGCGTGTAGCCATACACGCTGACCGCTATGTCAGTAAGTAAGCGGTTGACCCAGCCATGCTCCTAGGACCTGACTAGTAGCCTCTCATCGTTTTGTCGACATCTCTATCCAGGCATGGGGGCTGTTAGAAGAAACTTCGTCGTGTAAGTTACCTTCTATCCCTTAACATCCCTTGGTATTGTTGTTGGCCATTGTCTCTTACCCAAGCTATAGCGCGATTATTGTTCCGAGCTTGATAAATAGCAATAGCTCTTGGGAAACGATGGCCTAGCTTGGGAGGTGCCGATGTTTGATAGTATTTGTACCGAGCTATAGCGCGGAAGGCCGCCAAGCTTGCTTCAGAGTGGTAACTCGTTGGAGGCCCCTGCCCTAGCATGGCCAGATTCTATCATTGTATATTTTGTCTCCTTACAGGTATCAAACCCCGTTCACGTTCGAGATCAATGGAATGGATCATCCGAAAAAGTTCAACCACCAAAACTCACCATATATGACGGGAAGTCAGATCAGAGGTCCTATATCAGCCATTTTAGGCAGATAATGGCAGTTTGGAACCACTTTGACACACTCATGTGGAGGTTGTTTCCATCGAGCCTAGGTGACTTTAGGCTAAAATGGTTTGACAAACTTTTCGATAGGTCCATAAGGAGCTTTTACCAACTCTCTGAGTCGTTCATAGCTCGGTTTGTTATCAAGACAAAGGTACACAAGGGTGTCAAATCTCTCTTGACACTCCACAAAGGCAAAAATAAGATGCTCCACAATTAAAACAAGTGATATTGGAAGCTTTACAATGAAATTAAGTATTGCTCAGGGAATTCGCCATGGTCAACTACAAGCTTGGACTGCCCCTAGGTGAAAAACTATGGAAAGACCTGACACTCAATCCCCTAGTCAATCTCCATGATCTCATGTCCTGAGTGAAAATGCTTGCTCGATTGGAGGACGTCTTTTTATAAGGGAAATGGCAAGTTCGAGCACTGAGAAAGTATGGGGGATCGTAAAGATCGAGTGAGACAAGGCATCAACGTGGTCTTTAGAAAGCCAATCCATAAGCTCATCACCCAAATTCGAGACAAGCCATACTACCGAAAGCCTGCCCTCATGGGAGGAGATCCCACATAGTGCAATCAGAGGGAAAAGTGCGCCTTCATGAGGATAAAGGGCACCGAACTAAAAATTATTGAGCCCTCAAGACTTTTCTTGATCAGCTCGTTCAAGTTGGGCACCTGAAAGAGTATGTTGATCAGGAAAAGACTAAGACATAGAAAACTGAGGTCAGACCTAACCCAATGTTTGACTGAGATAACGATGCCTTGGATGAAGCCCTACCTTTGGGTATGCTTCACATGATAGAGGGCCCAAATTATCCCGATCATGAGAATAGGATTCGGGGGGACATCCGAATCATCTGACAAATGCATAAGGTTCTCTCGATCCAACCAACAGCGAAGAAGCCAAGGCAAAGTCAATCTAAGTCAGGAAGCATTACCTTTACCAAGGAAGATATTAAGGGAGTCTAACACTCCCACAATGATCCCTTAGTCATCCAGCTACGAGTCCACAATTATGACGTGAAAAGGATCCTAGTGGACACTGACAGCTCAATAGAGGTGATGTATTATGATCTTTTCTAATAACTTAAATTGTTCGAGGCTGACTTAAAGCCTGCCCGAGCTCCATTAGTCAGTTTTAATGCTCAGTCCTTAGGAAGAATAAGCTTTCAAAGTTTGAGCTGGGTCCCAAGAGTTAATGATAGAGTTCGTTGTCGTTGACATCTATTTCCTATAAGTGTAATTGTTGGCCGAGATTGGGTGCACTGGATGAAGGGAGTTGCTTCTATGCTACCTCAAGTTCGCCACGCCCAGGTGGCAGCCAAACAGTGTTACCTTGCCATGGTCTCCACAAAGGTAGCCATAAAAGAAGTGTAGTTGGTGGAGGAAAAAAGAAAGTCCTGGAAGATGTTGGTAGGACTTCTAAGGCCAAAGTCATAGAAGATCTCATACACTACAATCTCAATGAGCCAAGCTCAGACTGCTTCTTCCTCAAAGGTTCACACCTGACGAAACAGGACAGAATTGAGCTCATTGAGTTCCTTACAACAAACATTGAGGTCATGGACCCCATACGAGATGCCCGTGATTGACCTAAGTTTTATCAAGCACGAGCTCAAATTCATTCTCAAGGCCAAGCCGATAAAGCAACGAGGTTGAAGGTCTGCAATAGAGCATGTAAACGCAGTGATAGAGTAAGTCGAAAAGCTTAAAAAGGCAAGTGTTATAACTAAAATTCTTTACTCCAACTGGTTATTCAATACAATTGTGGTAAAGAAAAAGACAAGCAAATGGAGAGCTTGCATTAATTTCACAAGCCTCAACTGAGCTTGTCCAAAAGATTGCTTTCTCTTGCCAAAGATTGATCAACTGGTAGACTCTACCACAAGTCATGCCTAAATGAGCTTCTTGGATGCATACTGAAGTTACCACCAGATTGCCATGCATGATCCTGATCAAGAGAAAATTGCTTTTATCACACACCCTGTAGTATTTCTACTATAAGGTCATGCCCTTTAGGATTAAGAATGCTAGGGCCACCTACCAACGCATGATCATGAAGATCTTCAAGCCACTGATGGGTAAACACGAATGCTTACACCAACAACATGGTGGTCATAAACAAAAAAGAGTCAAATCATTTGAAAGACCTCGCTGAGGTGTTCGCGATCCTAAAAAAACATAAGTTGAGGTTGAACGCAGCCAAGTGTGCCTTTAGAGTGAGCTTGGGGAAATCCTTGGGACACTTGTTAACTCAGCGAAAGATTGAAGCTAAGCCAAAGCAGATCTCGACCATTAATGACCTTGTTAGCATAAGGATAGCGAAGGAGGGGTAGAAGCACTAACCATTTTATCAGTAAGTATTCTGACAAATACTGCCCATTTTCTCAACTCCTTCGATAAAATATATCTTTGGGGGGAATAAGGAGTGCAAATAAGCACTCCAACAATTTAAACAATACTTAACTAGCCCACCACTTCTTTCTACCCCAGATGAGGGAAAATTACTTTACGTTTACCTCATTGTCTCTGAGCATGCAATTAGCTCGGTGTTGCTAAGGGAGGTACATGGAGAGCAGCGCCTGATCTACTTTATTAAAAAGACATTCATAGATTACCAAATGAGGTACCTGCTGCTGGAAAAATTGGTATTGGCCCTAATTATGACTTTATGAAAACTCATGAACTATTTTCAAGAACATTCCATTGCAGTGTACACTGAGTTTTTCCTCAAAAATATTTATCAAAAGCGAACATGGCCAGGCATTTGTCCAAATGGGCAGTTGAGCTCGGGCAGTTTGATATAAAATTTCTGATAAGGGCAACAATAAAATAACAAGTCTTAGCTGATTTTGTAGGGAGTTCTCGCCCGAACCGTGAGTCCAGAGTTAGATTTTCCCACATCTACAAATGGAGAGGAGGGGTGCGTGCCAAGAACATCAACAAGGACCAAACTGGCACCCAAAGGTCCCGAGGTTCACAAGGAACCACCTTAAGATGTAGAGAAACCCATGGCTGAGATTATCACTAAAGGTTCTGAGGTTCGCAAGGAACCCCTCGGCGTGCAAAATGTATGTTGACGGCAAAAAAAAATACTATAGGATTAGGAGCTGGCATTGTACTAAAAATTCCTGAATGGGCAATTTTTGAACACTACTTGAAACTGAAATTTTCCACAACAAATAATGAGACTGAGTACGAGGCTTTCATTGTAAGACTTCAGTACGCCAAAAAATTAAAGGTTCTTGAGCTCTACATTTTTAGTGATTCCAAAATGGTGGTCAATCAGGTCATAAGAAAATTCAAAGCTTAGGGAACCAAAATGGACAAGTACTTATTAATTGCGAAGGTTTAACATCGTTTTTGAAAGAGAAAGTGGACAGGCCATTGTAGTAAATCTGATCTTGGTTCCCAATCACGAAGTTAGTTACAATCGAGTTAGATGTACCAGATAGTGAAATTTTGTGCCATGACAAGTTACGTGAAGACAAGAAGGAAGCACACAAGCTCTGAGTAAAGGCAACATGATTTTTTGTACAAAAGATTTTACTCGAGGCCTTATTTGTTGTGCATTCACCAGAGCTTAATGGAAGATGTGTTGTTCAAAATTAATGAAGCCATGTGCGGACTACACTCAGGGGGAATATAATTAGCCCATCGTGCCCTGACTCAAGGGTATTAATGGCCCTACACGCAAAAAGATGCCCAAGTGTAAGTCCGGAAATGCATAAAGTCTTAAATGTTCTCCCCTCTCATTCCTCAACTAGCTCAGGACCTGACTCCTTTAACATGTCCATGGCCTTTTGCTCAATGGGGAATGAACATCGTGGGTAGAGTTATGGGAAATAAGAAGTTTTTGTTGGCAGTCACAGACTATTTTATCAAATGGGTGAAAACCAAGCCTTTGGCCCAAATCCGCAAAAACATCCTCTCAAGGTTCAGCATCTCTAAAGCTTTTGTTTCAAATAATAGAATCAGTTCGTGGCCCAAAAGGTCAAAAAGATGTTAGACGAGCTCAAAATAGAATTTTACAACTCAACACCAAACTACCCATAGTGCAACGGGAAAACTGAAGCGACTAACAAGACCATCACGAATGGGTAAAAAAGAGGCTTGTAAAAGCCAAAGGAAAGTGGGTTTATGAAATACCAAACGTTTTGATGGTCTATCGGACCATACAACAAAAAATGAACGAAATGCCTTATTCTTTGGCTTTCGATTTCAAATCCGTAATCCCGTTGAAGATCGGTTTGCCCACAATACAAACCGAGACTTACAAAGAAATCAATAATTCTAAAATCCTAACTCAGGATCTCAATCTTGCCGTCGAGCGAAAAGGAAATGCATTAATATAAATGGCCAACTATCAGAAGCAACTAGCAAAATTGTACAATCAAAAAGTAGCACAAAGAACTTGTTGTTGACGACTTCATTTTAAGGAAAGTTGTTGGAAATACCAAGGACTGAGCGGATGGGAAGGTCGGTCCAATTGGGAAGGTCCCTACAAGATAACTAAGCTATCCAGCATGGGTGCTTATCATCTTGAGGACCTCGATGGCAAGCAAGAAGACATTGGAATTTCAACAACTTGAGGAAACATTATCAATAAATGTAAACTTCTCTATACTGAGCTTGTATATTATTTTTTATTTTTCATCAAACTTATTGGCCATATTTCTTGACTAATTGTTTAAAGTTATTTCATTATGCAAGCAGCTCTATTATTTTTAACTCAAGGATTTCCCAAAATGTACATTATTCAGTTATATTTCATTATTTGATGTCACAAGTTTGAAAAAAAAAATCAAGTACAATTTTTTTTTTAAAGTTTTAACTTAAATCGAGATGCACTCCTCATTTGTCTAAGTACGAGCTAAGGCATTCCTATTGAATAGCGCGAGATCGAGCTACTCAAGCATGAGCTTGAGCAACAACGGGACTAATTGTCAAACTACTCAAAGAGCTTGAGGTGTCCTAAAAAAACGTGAGGCTATTCCGTCGAACTCACTTAAGCACGAGATTGAGATGTCCTTAAATGATCAAGTTTTGAACAAAAGTATCATCTACACTATTGCATGCACACAAGCAAAATTTAACTAAGGCATGCACAAAACTTATAGACAAGCTGCTTGAGAACTGAGCTCAAGAGCATTCGGGCAAAGACATGCAAAACAACAAATATTTACTAAGGCAGGTGTTTGTTAAACTGAGTTGAGACAAGTTAAGAATAGCTACATCTATGCTATGAGCATGTAACAGCTAAATTTTCGCTAAGGCATGACATGACTTGGTCTCCGAGGTGTTTGACTACCGAGCCCAAAACAATCAAAGCATAATGCAATGCAAAAAGTAGATATTTGATACGGCATTGGAAAATTATCCTAACACCGAGCTCGGAAGCTATCAAGCATTCAACATTCAGAAGTATAAACAAGTTAAAAGAGTAAAGGTACATACGAGTTGGGAAAAGAGATATTTTATAAACACAAAAATATTTACAAAGTTTTTCATTATTCGAAAAGAAAAAATACTTATAAAACATTCATGGATCACCCCCCTTAGTAGGCTATAAATTACTTTACACTTCATGGGGGATGTCCTGATCTCCTTCGCCAGCTCTGCTGGTCCTAGCCTCTACCCCGAGCTTGTTGGCTGCCATAGAGTCTCTCACCTTGCTGCCATCGCCAGCTTCATCCTTTGCGGGCTAGTTGGCATACTCTTCCTCATTCAAATCTAATACTAGGAAGGGCAAATAAGGCTCGGGAGGATCAGGGATCTCTACCTTGGGCACAATTGTAGTCTAAGCTGGATGCTCTACAGGAGTACCAAGTTTCTTCAGGCAATCAAGCCAGCATTCATGATAAAGCTCCAAGCAAAGCTTAGCTATCCATTTGGTATATTAGTCCCCAGCCCTATTGAATCCACTATCAAAAATTTTTTTGGACACAGCCTCAGCCATCCTCTCTCGGGCGATAGTAACCTGGAACAGAGCCTTGGTTGCCTTATTATCGCTATCTTCATGCCTCTTCACCTTAGCATCCAAGGCATCCTTTGTGTTCTTCAACTCTCCCTCCACAGTTTGGGCTCTCTTCTGCGCCCTCTTTAGTTTGGATGAATGTTTGAAGATGAGATCTTGGTTCTCCACCACCCTTTGGAGGCTCTGCAACACAAAAAAAATGTTACATGTGTTCTCAACATGAAGTATGGAAAAGTTAAGTTCGATTGGTTACTTGTATGTACTGCATCACCAGAAGGTTGGCAACCACTTTCTCTTCCTCTCCAGCGAGGTTAACCACGTCATTGGGAAGCATGACAGCCCATGCCAAGGCTCGAAAGGTATCATGCTACATCGCAGTGTCATTAATGATGACCTTCTACCCGAGCTCAGAAGCAGCAAACTCTGTGGACCAGAGCTCGGGGGCTTTAGCTAGCAATGAGGTGCCAACCAAGCCTACCTTTCCTCCTTGTTTCCTCCTCTTCGGGGGACCAACCTTAGGGGCCATCCCTTATGCCATTTTAGCTTTTGGGAGGATGGCAAGCTCGCCCTTTTAGAGGGAAGGGCCGACTCCAACGTCAGAGTTGGGACTAGATCTTGGACTGGAGTGGGAACTTGGATGATTTGGGGAGCAACTCTCTTACCCTTCTTGGGTCCAATGTCTTTGGGATTTGGAGCCATGTATACTTCATTTGAACTTGTTGCAACACCACCCCCTTTAATGAACAAATGCTTAATTAAATCCCCAAACACAAGGTGAACCAACGGAAAGTCAAGGTCGTTCATGGCTTCCGAACCAAAATTGATCACCAATACGGGGGCAACTAGAACTGGAGTAGGGGTTGCCTCAACAATAAGGATTGGAAACTCGAATTGACTAACTTCTTCAACCTCCTCCTCGTTGCTAGAAAGGCCCTCAAATTCTTCCTTGAGTTGATGAAGATAGTTGGCGGCTTGGTCAACCTCTCTGCTCAAGTCAAATGATCTTAACTATTAACAACCACCCAAAGCTCGCCCTTGATTATGTAAAGGAGGGAATCTGGCTTGCCCAAGAGTATCAGCTCGATGAAGGATGACATGGCGGTATGTTGGCATGTAATTTAACAGCTTTACTACTTTTTGAGTCCTACCGTAGTTGCTACCTAACTCAATAGCATCAGCACACTGATCAAACCTCTTCCAGTACTTGTGACTGTGCTTTGCAATAATTCGATCGATATGAAAAATGTCAGATCATCAGAATTTAGACAAGTTTTGTAAAATAACCATGACCAAGGTACGATAGTTGACATTATAAAGTGTGCAAATACTTACCAGTAAGAACATAACCACTATATCTAGGGAAAGACTAGAGGCCATTCTCTCGATGTCCGAGGTTGGCATCCTCTTGAGGTTCGGGCCTTTCTATCAGGACATTGTTTAGGATGCCATGATCTCTCCTGAATTTATCAAGTGCGACATTGTCGTGTACTAATAGCTGAGCACAGTTTGAAAAATAGAAACAAAGTAGTAAGAAAGAGCTCACCTATAGTATGATGGACACTTAGGGACATAGTTAGTCGAGCTCCCCTCGAGCTCCAAACTCTGTCCCTCGATGATAGTTAGGTAAATCTAGTTGAGCTACCTTGGGAATTTTGAGCTTTAATCAATGAGAGACCCAACAAGCAATCTAAACAAGTTCCTACAAACCAATTTGGACCCATTTCATCTGGGAAATGGATCTGGGGGCAACCTAATGCCCTTGGACCCCAAAAGCTTGAAGACCGCCCATCAATGGTGGATAACATATAGAAAAACCATTCAACAAACAGATTCATAGAGAATCAATAGATTACAGAAAATGCAAAGACCTAGACGGGTCAAACAGAAGTAGAGGCATCGCAAGCATACAAGCAAAATATTTTCATAAAAATGCGATAAAAGTTCGAATAAAATACTTACAGAGATGATTTAGGGGCAACCAAAAGGAGAAACGTAGTCATTGTAGCAAGAACAGAAGTCGTCGGCAACAGCGTGATGACTAAATAGTAACAACAGAGTCTCTGGCATGAACTTTCTCGCTCTAGAACTCTCAAAAATGTAGATGAATAGTGTAAAGGAAGAAGATAGGTTTTTATAGGAAGCCCAAGAGGTGGGAGATTTAGCCACACATGCCATTAAGGTGCATCTTTTGGCCGGCCAAGTTCTCGATTGTGAGCCAATTAGGATAAAACACATGGCAGATCGCTCACTGCGTTCTAACCAAATGCTGCCAAATAGCCTTAAGGGTAGGTGGGCACTTTGGAATCGGTGCTTGAACCAAGCTTGATGCAAATCAAATGCAGGCATTAGAACTCTCTCTCTCGAGCTTCTTTACCAAATATATCATAAAACATCTAGCTCACATGACCTCGGTTAGCAATGATCTAGCTCATGCAAATTGAGGGACAATTGTAAGGAGATAAAACATCAAGTACCAGCCTTGGCCGACTAGGGTAGGCACCGCTATTGAGCTATTGCCATTCAGCAAGCTTGGGCAGAGTTCTTGCGTTGAAACTTGGTCAAAGAGTAACGGTCAAAGATAACTACACCACGAAAGTTCCTCTGACACCTGCACATTCGGGTTACGATGTTGGCAACGTGACATGCTAGGCACTAGCCATGCCTTAAGGGTATGATTAGGTTAACCGCTTACTCACTGACATAGTAATCAGCGCATTCAGGCACACGCCGAGCTGTAGTCTGTCTAGTGACAAGACAGCTGACGCATCCAAGTGTGCACCGAACTATGATATATAAGGCCAACTCTTATTCTCGCAAATGTACACAATTTTAGCTATATTCATCCATTGTTGCACTTTCTCTCTCGATTCTACATACTTTTAGTCACCTGACTTGGCCATCAAAAAGTCATTTCTTGTAAATAACTCTGGAAACCAAACTCACTATTTTTGCCTTACAAATAATAAGTCACCCCAAACCATAATAATTCATGTTAAATATTTTTGAATAGCTCTATTATTATAAATGTTTTTATAACCTAAAACTATCCTACAATAACTTAAGATCACATTATGACAATGTTTTCATAACCTAAACAATTCCATTCTAATTAAAGACCTTGTTATGATTTCTTCATAGTAATTTTTTTCCAAAAACAAAGCACTGGAAGATAGAGAACAATCAACAATGTGTCAAGTTTTCACTACACAAACTTTGAAACAAATATGGTAAAATTGAGAGATCCAAACCAAAAATTTTACATCTGTGAAATTTTCTCCCAATAGATATCAACAAAAAAGACAACAAATCAAATTTGAAAATTCGTTACCAAATTAATCTGATAGTAGCCGCTAAAATCTCTCCAGGTTAATCCAATAGAATCCCCAAAAAATAGAAACTGTATCAATCCTAACGTAATGGGTATATATATATATATATAATGATATCAGTAGTACTATTATTTATAGTAAATGCATTATCAAGAAGGTGATTAAACCAGGTTCCTGGGGATTTTATCTTACAAATTCCAAAGTAATGAAGGTAAATGATGCTTCTCACCACTATAATTACTGGGATTATCAAAATGGATTCTACCATATGTTCTTATATCAAAACAAGAAAAATAAGTATACTTGGTTTATGAAACTATGCAACCAAATTATTCTATCTAGAGGAGTTCCGTCATGGTTTTATGATTGGCAACTCATATACGGGCCAATACTTGAAATTTTATACAGTAATATCCTAGAAGCTTTTCACAAATGAGAAGTTTGGCATCCTCTTATAAGGGAAAAAAATAATTTACCTTAGAATTCTATGGATATAGAAATGGGATTTCATTATAAAAAATGACTCCTATGTGGATATTCTAACTCTACAGAGGGTATTTTGGGTTCAATGGTAGAATAATTTTCCCAAAAAGGATATTGTTGATCTTTTTGATCAAATCGACAAGAGAGGTGATGAATATTTTTCTCAATATCAAATTAATAGCAAGGAAGTATCATCATTTCTCAGTAAATCATCCTTAAACCCTTTTGAATTATTAAAGGATTAGATTAAATCTAAAAATCCTAATATTTCATAAGTTGACCTGATGAAAAAATGTATGACATTTTTCAAGGACCAATTTACTCAATCCTTTACTAAGGACGACTCATCATTGGGATCAATTAAGGACAATGAAGGCGTATTAGCTAGAGAAGGTCAAGACCCTTATGAAGATGATGATATTCATTTTGATGATATGGATCTTCAGGACCAACAGTTGACAGATTTTTGGGCTTTATTAAATGAAGACAAAATAAGACATTCAAGAAATAATCCATAAACTAACGTCATCCATGACAAAATCGGCTGCATTATTGATGGACAAGATGTTGGCCGCCCTAAGTTTGGTGTTTACTATCTATTATTGCTTTTTATGTTCACTTTTATAAAGTTTTACTGTTTACTTTTATAAAATTTGGTAGTATGTGATCATAAGGGTATTTTTTCCCTCTTTAAAATGGAGTCTTCTCCTTGTGAAGGCATAACAAGTTCACCTCCCCCTCTCTCTCTAAATGCTCTCTCTCTAAGCTTGTAATTCCTCTTTCTCTTGTAAAATATTCTCTGTTTTAATAATAAAAGTTGATCTTTGATCCTCCTTCTGCCTATTTTGGTATCAGAGCCATGGTGCTTGGCTAACTATATCTGTTAACCTATCAAGTATGAATCTGAGTATTTTAATTCTTGTTACTTTTATGTTTATTTATGTTTTGACATTCCAAATCATACATAGGTGATCTCCTGTAATGATTTATTTTGTATATCTATTCATCTATCTTCTTCTAGAATGGAAATGGATTTCTTTAAAAAATTACCCATGGATGGTACATCAAGAAGTCGCGTATGGTTAGACCTATGCCATGAATGCCAAGTGGGCAATAGGTGATAATGGTCATTGAAGGCCTATAATATCGTTGACAGACGTGTCCATAGTTAATCTTTGAGATTTCTTTTTCCATTCCTAAAGAAGAAAGTTGGATATTAATATACTTTATATATCTAAAAGGTCATCTTAGTATGATAGTAAAAAAAAAGTATCAAGATTAAAATAAACTCAGAAGAAACCTGGTATGCTAATAGATATAATATCTCTTTTATTATGGTCATTACATCTCATGATATTACATCTATATTGTCTATTGATGATAAAAATGATTCTATTAAAAATATAAATTTAATTGAATATGAAAATATTCAAGAACAATTAAATAAATGGACTATTCCTACTGTCCAACCTTCTACTATATATAAGAAGGGTATGTTTAATTTAATTAGTAGTATGGTTATTAAGACCATGGAATAAACCTTAAGTTTAGGTCACGACAATGAAGAATTAAATTTAATTATTCCTCGTGATCTTATTAGATATAGAGGAATGTTGGTCTTGTCCAAGTTTTCTTTAACCTTATTAGGATTAAATGCTTGTATTCAGGCTACATTACGGGATGCTAGATGTTTAAACTGGATTTCATCTATTATGGGAGCTGTTGAAACTAGTCTATATCATGGTCCTGGATATTTTAATATTTATCCAAACTTAACTTTTTCTTTATCAGATAGACATATAGGAGAAGCAGTAAATTTAAGAATACTTACAAAATGATATAACGTTTTGCCAGGATAAGAAATAGTAGCGGTTATTTACCATATTTATTATAAAGTAATGAATACTTTAACCCCTAATGTCAAACAAGTATCAAATACATTAGGTTATACCACTCTTATAGAATCTAATATGTTAACAAATTCTATTTCAGCAATTAATAGGTTGATTAAATGGGAAGAAATTGAATTTTTTGATAATTGAAAAATTCAAAGAGTTGTTCCCCTCAACTCTTATTATTCATAGGACTATAGAAAGTATTGTAGAAACCAGAGATGGTGAAGTTTCCTTAATTTTTGGAAAGAACTTCCCCAAATATCAAGAAGCTTATCTAGTAGAAGTGATTTACCATATAAGGTATCCTTACCTCCTAATGCGAGGCCATCAGTAAGTGCTCCATCTGTAATCAGTGAGTCCCGAGATAATGATGATGATAACATATCAGTCAAAGGAATTAGAATATCTCCTAATCAAATCCCACATGGGGTATATCAAAAACAGAGTAATATTAGGAGGACTTCTCCTACTTCTAGTGAAGTAAATTTTAGTCTATAATGGTAGAAGACTATTTCCATATAAATGGTGAATATCATTATTTTCTTAAAAATAAATGAGAGATAATCTTACTCAACCTAAGTATGCAAGTTTTGTAAAATGGTATAAAAATATTTTAAAAATGATTTTGAATATTTTAAAAATGAATATTATTTATATTTACATAAAATTGGAAGACATAAATCTTTTCTTGGGTGTTTTATAACTACTTATTTTGATAAAAAATAATTTTCATGTATTGAAGAAAATAATTTTAGTATTTCATCTCTAGAAGATTTTGCTAGAACATGGACAACTACTTATAAGAGAACTAGTAAATCAGTCCATCCTCCTACAACATCTTTAGTTATGAAATATTCTTTCAGTAGTTCTGGAGATCCTATTACTTTTGAAGCAATTGCTTTTATTCTCCCTCTAGGAGATAAAGACAGTAATAAACTTATAAAACAACATAATTTTACAAATTTAAATTTGCAGACAATAAGTCAACAGTTGTCTAGAATTGAAAATCAAGTTCAAGATCTAGTTAATAACAAGAAGGAAAAGGAAGATATTTCTACCAAATAGGTTAATATTAAACCAGTTAGTTTTAAACCACCTTTAAATATTTCTAAATTTAACTTTATAGACAATAAAAAAAGTAATGAATTCTTAAAAAATTTACAATAAAAAATGAAAGGACTATAGATAAATATGCTTAAAATAAAGTCTGTTAAAAACTTATCAGACATTGAAGGGCTTAAAAATATGTTTAAAAACCTTCAAAATAAATTTAAAATTGATAAAATTGGTTATAACCAAAAGAAAATGGATAGTTTTGCAGGATCATTTAGACATTATTATCCCAGACCTACTCCTCAGTCCTCAAAATATTTTATTCGAGAAAAACTTTTATCATAATCAAATTTCATATAATGGTAATGAAATTTATTGCTGGGATATTAATGGTATAACAGAATATCAAATTCTTGGAATAATGACCAAGATGATGGTGTATACTACTGCCTGTAAAGTAAATAATAATGATGATAAAGCAGTAGCCACAATGATAATATATGAGTTTACAGGACCCTTAAGAGGTTAGTAGGATAATTTTCTCACTACTAGTCAAAAATTAAAAATATTAAATTTTGTTAAAATAGAGACAAATAAGTTAGGACAAGATAGTACTAGAATGGATGCTACTTATACATTAGCACAAACTATTATATATCATTTTATAAGACTTTATGATAATAGTGCAAAAAGTCAAAGATATTTACTCCCAAATCTAAGGTGCTTATCTTTAGCACATTTTAGATGGTATAGAGATGTTTTTCTAACCAAAGTTTTGCATAGATCTGATGCGAACTCTTACTATTGAAAAGCTAAATTTATAGATGGCTTACCCAATTTATTTGCAAAAAGAGTAAGACAAAATCTAAAAGTGGATAATGCCACAATTGATTATAGTTCATGTACATCTGGTTAATTGACTGCTGCAGTTATCCAAGAGGGTTTAAAATTCTGTAATGATTTAAAATTACAAAAACAGATTAAGAAAAAAAACTTAACTAGTAAAAAAGATTTAGGATAGTTTTATGACCAATTTACTGTAGATATTCCTTTATCTTATCCTTCCAAATCTCATAAAAGAGAGAGAGTGGAAAAGAAATATATTTCTAAAAAATATAGAAAATCAAAACCTAAAAAAGAATATAGAAGTAAACCTTCTAACTAACAATATAGTAGATCTTTAAAAGAACATAAAAAATCTTCTTATAAGAAGCCTAAAGAAAAATATAAGAATAAAAAAGATATTATATGTTATAAGTGTGGAAGACCAGGACATTATTCTTCTAAATGTAAAACTAAATAAAAGATTAATAATCTAGATATAGCAGATGATTTAAAATCTAAACTATTAAAACTATTTATAAATAATAGTTCTTCGAAGTCAGATTATGAACCAAAAGTATCTTCTGATGATGAGATAAATGAGTTAGAAGGATCTTCTTCTACTTCTTCTAGTGAAGAAGAAGAGAACAATGAGTCTTGTTTATGTTCTACTTCTAACAATCCTTTAAAAGTCATAGAAAATGTTAATCACCTTAAAATTAATGTTTTGACAGATGATCAGAAAAATATTTTGAATCTTATAGACCAATTTTTTGATAAAAAATTAAAGAAAAGAATAATAGAGTCTTGTATCAGTTTAGAATCTAGTAATTCTAGAAATATAAAAAATAAACTTGATAATTATGATAACATTAAAAATGAAAGATATTCCTTAACAAAAGTCTTTAAAAGAATGGAAGTGGATGAGTCTTCTAGACTAATAAATATTAAAGATTTAAAAATGAAAGTTAATGATCTTAAGATAGAGATCAAACAACTTAGGAAAAAACAAATTGATACTGATAAAAGACTTTTGAATTTAGGTCTTCAAGTGTCTCATTTATTAAATGAGAAAAATAAAAATTTAGAAATTAAAAATTTGGATAAAAATTCTTCTATGAAGGAAGAAGAACATTTTTTAAATATTTTATTACTTAATCAAGTACCTTATCAAAAATGTTATTATAGAATTGATTTAGTAATTCATAATGAATTCGCTATTGAAAATACTATTGCCCTTATTGATAGTGGAGCAGAAATGAACTGTATTCAGGAAATGTTAGTACCAACATAATATTTTGAGAAAACCACACAGACTCTCTCTAATGCTAGTGGTAGAAATATGAAAATAAAATATAAATTGAATAATGTTCAAATATCTAATAAAGGCATATGTATTTCAACTACTTTTTTGTTAGTTAAAGATTTGTCTCAACAACTTATTTTAGGCACTCCATTTTTGTCTATGCTTATGCCAATTGATAAAATTGATTCTACAGGAATATATATTATTTTACAGAATCAATCAATTGTGTTTAAATTTATTACACAACCTAATGTCAAGCTTATTAATGAGCTTAAAGATAAGATTTTTCTTAAAGAACAACAAATATTTTCCGCGACAAGAGATTTATAATCTTTCTATTGAACAACAGTTACAGAATATTTCTATAAAAAATAAAATTCATATTTTACTACACCAATTTCATAATGAAATTTGCAATGATATTCCTAATACTTTCTGTAAAAGGCATATTCCATATTGTTTCCCTTCCTTATGAATCTGATTTTATTGAAAATTTTATTTCAACCAAAGCAAAACCTGCACAAATGAAAAAGGATTATTTAGATCTTCGCAAAAAAGAAATCCAAACATTATTAAAAAAAGTATTTCTCCTTGGAGTTGTACAACTTTTTATGTAAATAAAAATGCAGAGCAATGACGAGGAGTTCCTAGACTAGTTATTAACTATAAACCTTTAAATTCTATTCTAAAATAGATTAGATATCCTATTCCTAATAAAATAAATCTTTTAGACAGATTAAATTATGCTTCAATATTTTTTAAATTTGATTTAAAATCTAGATATTGGCAAATTCAAATTAATAAAGATGACAGATATAAAACAATATTTGTGAATCCATTTGGGCATTATGAATAGAATGTTATACCATTTGATCTTAAAAATACTCCTTCAGAATTTCAGAATTATATGAATGATATTTTTTATTCATATTCTGATTTTTCGATTGTTTATATTGATGATGTATTGATATTTTTAAATACTATTGATCAACATTTTAAACATATAAAAATTCTTAAATATGTAATCAAAAGAAATAGTTTGGTATTATCTGCCCTAAAAATAAAATTATTTCAAATCACTATAAGATTTTTGGGACATAATATCAATCAAGAAAAAAATTATTCCTATTTATAGAAGTATAGAATTTGCTTTTAAATTTTCTGATGAAATAAAGGATAAAACCCAGCTCCAAAAATTTTTGGGTAGTTTAAATTATATTTCTGACTATTATCCTAATCTGACACAAAATGCATCAATCTTATATTCAAGATTGAAGAAAAATCAACCTCAATAGACAGAAGAGCATAGAGAGATTGTTCAAAAAACTAAATTAAAAGTTAAACAACTACCTTATTTATCTCTTGCTAAAACTAATTGGAAGAAGATTCTTGAAACTGATGCTTCCAATATTGGTTATGGAGAAATTTTAAACAAATTAATCTTGAATCTAAAAAGGAAGAGCTTATACAGTTTACTTCAGGAATGTGAAAATCAACACAAATTAATTATTCTATTATTAAAAAAGAGATGCTATGTGTTGTTAAATGCATTTCTAAGTTTCAAGATGATTTATTAAATCAGGCTTTCATATTGAGAGTTGATTGTTCAGCTGTTAAACAAGTGCTGAAAAAAGATATTAAAAATTTAGCTTCCAAGCAAATATTTGCTAGATGGCAAGCTGAATTATCTTCTTTTAATTTTAAAATTGATTATATCAAAGAAGAATCTAACTCTCTCCCTAATTTTTTTACCAGGGAATTTCTCTAGAGAAAATGATCAGTTATATTGATATCAAAAAATTAAATAATATTTTAAGAGAAATCGAGAGACTAGAGCAGAGATATTTATACATTCTCTTTCACTCTAGAGATTTATCTAATCTTTAAGGAGTCCGATCTAAAATTATTGCAAGTAATAATGCAATTGCAGAATTAAGGCTTAAAGCCAAAAAAATATATATTACATCATCATAGAGCATATTTGCTCCGATTTCATTCTATAATGATAAGTAACACTGATAGAAGAAAAAGTAAAGTTAACATTTCAAAAGAAGATTTAATTGAGGTTGTCACATAAATTTTTAGAGGCTATAATTGATTGTCAAGTATATAAGTGGAGTCGTCAAATGTAAAATTAAGTGAGCAATTAAGTACAATTGAGTGTTTAATTGTCAAGTTAAAATGTCAGTTGTACACTTATAAAAAAAAATTGTATCATTTCACCTGTTTCCTTTACTGTTATAATGGCAAGTGGATTTTTTTTTTTTGTATCAATGTACCTCTCTCCTTTACTATTTTAATGGCAAGTGTGCAGGTTAAGATTTAATGTCAAGTATATAATTAATGGCTTTTATGGATTACAACTGTAACGACCCATATTTTTTTACACCATTAATAAATATAAACAAATTATAGCCCTATTTTTCTTAAATATACAACAGTCTAAAATAGTAATATTACAAGATTTCTAAACAAAATTAATGCAAAAGATCAATAATCTAAAATTTACAAATCTTTCACTAATCAGATCTTGTACCATCCAACTTTCACGTCAATCTGAAAAATAATTTAAACTGAAAAGTATACTATACGTCAAAAATAATGCTCGAAACAATATCAAACATCAGCAAGTTTACGAAAGCCCAAACGAATCAATAAATAAGACAATAAACCTCGCAGGACCTCATACTCGGCTCTCCTTGGCGTATAACTAGTGATCGACCTCACCCACCCTACGAAGCCAACTAAGCTTATTTCAGACTTTTGGCCAAGTAGTTAGCAAGTCTACTCAGTTAATGTACTAAGTAATTTCATAGGATTTAGCCACCATAAAAATCATACACATCATAATTTTAATAAAATAATATAAAATTTAATAAATAGCACAATATATACAAGAGAAATAATAATAAAAAATATTCCAGATATTTATAACATATTATATACATTCCGTCTGCGTCAAATCACGATCAAAACCAAACGAATTGTATGAAATTGCCTTTGAAACGAAGGCAACAGCGCACTAAATTCTTAGTCGCCAAGAAACAAAACCCCAACTTTTTCCAACTCCTTGCTCTCACCAGTAAACAAAACCGATATATATAAGTGTCCATTTTTTTTTCAGATCGAACCGACCAAAACCGAAACCAGAAAACTGTAATACTTGATGTGGGATAATTCGGACAAGTACTGAATCTAACATATTCCGAGCAAGACACGTCGCCCTGGTGTTCCGAACACACCTTCCTGGTCGCCTCGTATTATTAAGATTGGGCTCCACTTTTAGAATGGTTATTCCAGATCGCCATTGGGCGAGGTGGTTCAACTCACCCGAGGCAGAGACGTCTCCACAGACTTGATTCTCCAAATAACTCCATCTCCACTAGAAGTCTGTTGTCACAATAATAATACTACGTTACTCCTCTGCCCAATTGGAGTCCTCCTCCATGAAGAGTTTCACCTCTATAAGAGAACTGCCCCCAATAGACTCCAGCTCCATCGCAACACCTGAGAATACGGATTGCTCACCAGATGGCACCCTCATATTAGTCTCCAAATTTTATTGGGATATCCTCCCATGCTTATCCTTCCGAGGAACTCGCCATGATTCACTGACATGGCTCAGTACTCCGTCTATATAAAGGCCGCTCCCCCACAATAAAAAGGTACGCTCAACAGGCACCACAGACACATTTATTATTGTGCTCGCCCACATTGCCTATAATATTTTTCTGATCGCCTTGGTCTAATTCATATGCCGGAGGGGGTTTGAGCGGCCTCACCCCGGCCGATTACTTTTGCTCATTGTTGTGCAGGTCGCCCTAGCTTTAGCCGAGGTCTAGTGCTGAGGCCGAGCAGCAATTCTGACTGCTGGTTGCTCTCCCAGATTTTTATCACAACAATTTGGCACCGTCTATAGGAACGATAGTTCTCTTTACCCTATGCACCTGCGCAGCCGATTCTTATCCAGACCAAGCACCAGCAGCCCTCTAGATAACAAAGCCCGTCTGATGGCTAACGCTAACCAAGCTCCGGATCTAGAGGGTCTTCATTATGAGATACGCGGAATGGCCGAACAGATGAGAATCATGAACGAAATTAACGCCCTCCTCATACAACACCTCATCGTGAATAATCACCCACCACCTCCTTCAGTTCCTCGTCGTTCTCATCTATCAGGGAATGAATCTCAAAGTCACCATAGCACTGGGCGAGATAGGCGCCGTCATTCTCCTAGTCCTCGCCCTCGACGAGAAAGGAGCCCATCACTAGAATCATCATCCAGCAAGACGCCAGGGCTGGAAAGCGAAGAGGTAAGGCGAGGTAGATCTCCTCGTCGGGTCCATCAGGAACAAGGGCGCCAAGATATATCCACTTCCCAGAAGATTAGGGATCTGGACGCCAGCTTAGACGCCATCAACACGGGGACCAGTGCCCCGATAACTGTAGACGTTTTGATAAGACAAACTGAACCACCTTTCACCAAAGAATAATGAGAGCCAAGGTGTCATCCAGGTTCAAACTACCTACTCAGCTCGGGATCTACGAGGGCAAAACAGATCATATGGATCACCTGAATTCTTATAAAAATCTGATGTATCTCCAAGGGTACTCGGACGAAATCATGTGCAAAGCTTTTTCTGCTACACTAAAGGGGTCAGCGAGGTCGTGGTTCCGGAAGTTATCTCCTGGAACCATCGATTCATTTGGTGATCTGAGCAAACTTTTGTCGCCAATTTCATAAGCTGCAGGATCAGGCAGAAAAATGCATCCCACCTTTTCACTATCCACCAAAAGGAAACGGAGAACCTAAAAGATTATGTGAAACAATTTAACCAGGCTATATTAGAAGTTGAAGATCCCAGTGACAAAGTAGTCGTCATGGCAATGATGGAGGGGCTTCACCCAGGTCCCTTATTCAATTCTCTGTCCAAGAATGTTCCGGAGACATTGTCCGTTCTCCAAAGTAAAGTCGATAAATACATCGCCGCGGAGGAATTAGCCGAAGCCAAATGAAGGCGAACAGGAAAAGATGACCATAAAAGAAAAGAGCCTCATACAAGGCGATCTGATTATAGGGACGATGAACAAAAAAGTAAGAAGCCTAATCAAGACTCGAAGCGGGCCAATGATAGGCGACCTCGTACCCCACCTCGCCGCACAGAATTGGTGTTACCCCCGCTCAATGCTCCTATTGTCCAAGTTCTTATAGAGATTAAGCATGAAGAGTTTGTCCAGTAGCCCTAAAAAATCAAAACAGATCCCCGAAAGAGAAACAAGAACAAATATTGCGAGTTTCATTGAGATCATGGCCATAACACAGAAGACTGTTTCACCTAAAGGAGCAAATAACTGACCTCATCAAACGGGGGTATCTGGCAAAGTATGTTGGTGATCGTCCTTCCCCCAGTTCACCAGAAAGAAGATACGACTACAACCGACCTACTGCTGAAGACATACAGGTAATCCATGGCGGGTAGCTCGAATTCGTCCAGAAAGAGACATGCCCGAAGTGCTGATAGACCGTCCGAAGTTTTTAATCTCTCATCGCCAATGACCAATATTCCTCCACCAATCACCTTCAACAATGACGACTTGCGAGGTCTACACTTGCCTCATGACGACGCCTTGGTCGTTTCAGCCATCATCACCAATTTTACCGTCCAAAGAATCTTGGTCAATAATGGTAGCTCGGCTGACATCCTGTTCATATCGGCGTTCGACAAGATGAAAATAGGGCTTGATAAATTACATCCCTTCCTGACACCTTTGGTGGGATTCGGAGAAAATGTGACTCATCTGCTGGGATGGGTTAAGTTGCCTGTTACTTTAGGAACAGAACCTCGCCAAACAACCATTTGGTAGGATTTCATCATGGTAGATTGCCCTTCCCCCTGTAATGCCATTTTAGGTCGCCCGACTCTGAGTGGGACTAGGGCGATCACCTCTACATACCACCTAAAAATGAAGTTTCCCACTTCAGCAGGTGAGGTGCGAGGCGACCAGAAAGTGGCCAGATAATGTTTTATCTCGGCTATGAAGATCGAAACCTCCCCAGCACCGAATACCCAATAGCAATTACCGACCAACGATGGCGAGATGGAATCTCTGAGGGACGAGGTGGAACATGTCGTCTTGATGGATCCCTGCGAAATCAAAAACACCAAATCCCTTGAAGAGACTACCCCGATCTCCATACATCCGGAACATCCTGATCGCCACGTTATGATCGGAACAGAACTTACCAACGAGTTGCGCAGTGCTTTAGTGGAATTCTTAAAAAAAACTTTGATGTTTTTGCCTGGTCACAAGGCGACGTCCCGGGTATTGATCCCTAAGTCGCCATGCATAAGTTACATATCAATCCAGGAAATCCCCCAGTTCGCCAAAAGAGAAGGAAATTCGCCCCCGAGTGACTGAGAGTTATTGACGAGGAGGTTACCAAACTCATAAAAGCTAAGGTTATCAAGGAAGCACATTACCCGAAATGGTTGGCCAATGTCGTCGTCGCCCCTAAAAAGGGAGGGAAATAGAGAGTATGCGTTGACTATACTGATCTCAACAAGGCGTGCCCAAAAGACAATTTTTCGCTGTCAAAAATTAATTTAATAGTCGACGCCATGTCTAATCACGAGCTTCTTAGCTTCATGGATGCCTTCTCAAGATATCACCAGATCAAGATATTTTCCCCCGATATAGAAAAAACCTCATTTATCACGGAACGAGGATTGTATTGCTACAAGGTCATGCCATTTGGTCTCAAAAACGCTGGGACTACATATCAAAGATTGGTGAACAAGATGTTCAAAGAGCTAATTGAAAAGACCATGGAAGTATATATAGACGACATGCTCGTCAAGAGCCTTGAAGCAGACAACCACATTGCCCACCTTGAAGAAGCTTTCGACATTCTAACAAAACACCGGATGATGTTAAATCCTTCCAAATGCATTTTTGGCGCATCGTCCGGGAAATTCTTAGGGTTCTTGGTAACCAAACGAGGGATTGAAGCAAACCCGGATCAGATTCAGGCTCTACTCAGAATGAGCTCGCCCAGAAATGTCCATGAGGTTCAGTAGTTAACTGGGCGAATTGCCGTTCTCAACCGGTTTGTTTCCAAATCAGCGGACAGATGTTTACCATTCTTCAAAATCCTAAGAAAAAATTAAAATTTCCAGTGGACAGAAGAATCGGAGAAAGCATTTCAACAACTCAAAAAGTATCTGGGATCACCTCCTCTACTGGTGGTGCCGACCACGGGCAAAGAACTATTCGTATACCTCTCCATTTCGCCCACAGCAGTAAGTGTCGTGCTCATCCGAGAAATAGACCGTGTCCAAAAACTGGTGTATTATGTTAGTAAGGTCTTGATGGGTGCTGAGAACAGATACATAATGATTGAGAAGCTCGCATATGCCCTTCTGATCACCGCCAGAAAACTTCGCCATTATTTTTAAGCCCATCCCATCACCGTGCTGACTGATCAACCGTTAAAGCAGATTCTCCAACGACCAGATACCTCGGAGAGACTCTTAAAATGGTCCATTGAGTTGAGCGAATTCTATATTGACTACAAACCAAGGACGGCGATAAAAGCCCAAGCTTTAGCCGACTTCGTGGCTAAATCCACTCATGAGACCGATCTAGAAGTCCTCTCGAAAATGGAGATTCCAAACTTAGACAAGAACCTCGGCAACTCGAAAAAGGACCTCAGTAGCTCGGGCGAAGAGCTTGAGGAATGGAAGTTGTTTATAGATGGGTCTTCCAATCAACACGGATGTGGTGCAGGACTTGTTCTCCAAACTCCGGCAGGTGAACAGATGGAATATGCTATACGGATTGGGTTTAAAGTCACCAACAACGAAGCCGAGTACGAAGCATTCCTCGCCGGATTACGGGTCGCCACCAGATTGGGAGTCGAATCAATTGATGCTTACAGTGATTCACAACTAGTGGCAAACCAAGTTCAAGGAGATTATCTCGCCAGGAACGTACAGATGACAGCATATTTAGAAGAAGTCAAAAGCTTAACTCAAAAAATTAAAAGTTTCACCATTCAACAGATCCCTAGAGAAGAAAACAGAAAAGCTGATGCCTTAGCCAATCTTGCTTCAACTGGAATTTCATATCAGACAGAAGTATACCCCTGGAATTTCTGTCCAAGCCAAGTATTGAGTGTTGGTCCAATAGGCAACCCAAGAGGGGGTGAATTGGGTTTTTCAAACTTTATTAGTGATTTATAATTAATTACTTAATTCTATTAACAATGTACGTAAAAACTATAATGAGTTTAATATAAGAAATGCAATAATTTTGCAATAACAATAATAGGAGAGAGCACACCAAGATTTATTGAGGTTCGATCATAACCCGTGATCTACGTCCCAAGACCTCCGCAAGATCTTCTTCCACTATTTGTAATCCGCAACTACAATGTGGGGGTTGGTTACTCAAGTGCCCAACTCACTTTTACACCAAGTGGTTTTGTCCAAGCTCCACTTAAACTTCCTAGTGTTTTACTTACAAGAGGAAACACTCAAACTCTTAAGTGTTTGACTTTCTACAAGAGAAACACTCAAAAACTCTCACCAAGTATTTTTGTCCAAGTTACACTTAAAACTTACAAGGATGTATGTATGAGGGTATTTCAAGATGAACAATAACTCTCTCAATAGAGTAGATATGAATGGAATCTCACAGTCAATACTAACACAAGGAGACAAAGAGGATGTTCAAAGATTCTTGACTTTGAAGCTTGTTGGATGATCAATCAATTTGCTTATGATCATTTCCTTATGTAGTAAATGCCCTTAGAGACTTGTATTTAATAACTTGAATGAATAGTGTACCATTGGTGGTAGTTGGGAAGCCTTTAATGTTGTACCAAACAACTCTGCATTTGAAAATCTTCCCATTGGGTGTCGACACTTCTTCATGGTGTCGACACTTTCAATGTGTCAACACATTGTTTCACAGGTGTCGACACTTCAAGCCTTCAGTTCTTAGCTTAAAACTGTCTCTAGGAGCTGATCTAGGTGTCGACACTTCTTCTTCAGAAAATCTTTCTTTGGCTACTGAATTTTGGTGCTGACGTTGCTATCGACACTACTTATTTTCAGATTCTTGAATTTACTCACTGTCATTTAGTGTTGATGTTGGTGTCAACACTTCCCTTCTTCAGATTTTTGATTTCAGCTACTGACATTTGGTGCTGATGTTGGTGTCGACACTTCCTTTCTTCAGAGTTCTGGGTTTAACTACTGATATTTGGTGTCGATACTGGTGTCGACACTTGTTCCCTCAAAAACTTCTGAAGTTGACTACCGACATTTGGTGTTGATACTGGTGTCGCCACTTCTTCTTTAAAAGTCTTTTGAAAATGGCTACTGACATTTGGTGTCGATACTGGTGTTGACACTTCTTCTTTAAAAGTCTTCTGAAGATGGCTACTGACATATGGTGTCGATACTTCTGTACTAGGTGTTGACACTTCTTACCAGAATATGTTCCATCGTCTTTTTGACAATTTAAGCATTGAGTCGATTTTCTTCCTTCACAATATTTTTTTCATGGATTCATATGGTCTTTATTCACTTTGATCATTTTAAGATTCATGAGTTATTTGAGACTTTCAATCGATTTATCATTATAACTTCTGGGCTCAAAGGTGTCGACACCACATAACAAGGTGTCGACACTTTCTATTAGAAAGTATTTGTGGAACTTCCTTTGATCAATTGAGTTATGAGACGCAATGCTTAGAGGCTGCACACTTAGTAAACATGTTAACTACTAATAAACTGTTTTGTTATCATCAAAATTGCGACTTGATTCAACATTGAGGTAGCCAAACCCGTTTGTACAACGGAAACGGACCCGACATGGATGGATGAGATCGTCACCTACCTTCAGAATGGCACACTACCAACAGATAAACTTCAGGCTCGCCGAATCTGCTATAGATCTGCAAGGTTCTGCCTGCCTCATGGGATTTTATATAAACGATCTTTCTCTGGTCCTCTTCTAAGATTCTCTAACTTGACGAAGCCAATTATATGATGAGGGAAATCCATGAGGGCATCTGCAGAAATTATTCAGGGGCAAGGTCACTGGTATGAAAGGCAATTTGCCAAGGCTACTTCTAGCCCCAGATGGGGCAAGATGTAGCAACGTACACTAGGGAATGCGACAAATGCCAGAGGTTCGCACTATCTAACCACCTTCTCCATAGTGATATGGTGCCAATTACCAGCCTATGGCCATTCGCCCAATGGGGGATCAACATACTGGGACCTTTGCCTCAAGCTCCATTACAGAGAAAGTTCTTGATCGTTGCCATTGATTACTTCACAAAATGGGTGGAAGCTGAACCGTTAGCCAAAATCACCGAGAAGAATACGAAGAATTTTGTTTGGAAGGATATCGTTTGCCGGTTTGGAATTTCCAAAGTTCTCATCTCGGACAACGCTAGGCAATTCGACAACGATGGATTCAGGCAATTCTGCTCGAACCTCACCATATCACATCATTTCTCCTTGCCTGGTCACCCTCAAGCCAATGGCCAAGTGGAGGTTACTAACAGAACCATCCTGAGAAATTTGAAAACAAGATTAGAGAAATCCAAAGGAGAGTGGGTAGAAGACCTGCTGAGTATATTATGGGCATATCACATGACTAGCAGAATTCCTACTGGCGAAACGTCTTATTCCTTGTTTTAAGGAACTGAATTAGTGATACCCGTCAAAATCGGAATGCCGAGTTTTAAGACTTCAAACTACGACAAAGAGAGCAACGAAGGCGAGCTAAGACTCAACCTCAACCTCCTTGATGAGAAATGGGAACAAGCAGGCATACGCTAAGCAGCTTACAAATATCAAGTTGCCAAGTATTTCAATCAGAGAGTCAAACACAGGTCATGCTTACCTGGCGACCTAGTTCTACGAAAAGTTACCCTATCAACTAAATAGCCTAATGTAAGGAAGCTTGGCCCAACATGGGAAGGCCCTTATAAGGTCACCAAGGTATCTAGACCAGGGACTTATTGGCTAGAAGATATGAACGAAAAAGCACTCCCCCATCCTTGGAACGCTGAGCATTTGAAAAAATATTTCCAATGACATTTAGTCAGCTCGCTTGGGCAAAATAATTGTAATGATTCCCAGATTATATTATTTCAATAAAACTTCCAGTTTATTTCAGTCATCGCCAAATCAAGATCGCCAGTTCATTATAAAATGACGGAGGCATCTTGATCGCCAATTCAAGATCGTCAGTTCATTGTAGAATGATGGAGGCATCTTGATCGTCAAATCAAGATCGCCAGTTCATTGTAGAATGACGGAGGCATCTTGATCGCCAATTCAAGATCGCCAGTTCATTATAGAATGATGGAGGCATCTTGATCGCCAAATCAAGATGTTCATTGTAAAATGACGGAGGCATCTTGATCTACAATTCAAGATCGTTAGTTCATTGTAGAATGACGGAGGCATCTTGATCGCCAAATTAAGATCGCCAGTTCATTGTAAAATGACGGAGACATCTTGATCGACAATTCAAGATTGCCAGTTCATTGTAGAATGACGGAGGCATCTTGATCGACAATTCAAGATCGCCAGTTCATTGTAAAATGGAGGCATCTTGATCGCCAAATCAAGATCGCCAGTTCATTGTAAAATGAAGGCATCTTGATTGCTAAGTCAAGATCGCCAGTTCATTGTAGAATGACGGAGGCATCTTGATCGACAATTCAAGATCGATAGGTCATTGTAAAATGACGGAGGCATCTTGATCGACAATTCAAGATCGCCAGTTCATCGTAAGATGGAGGCATCTTGATCGCCAATTCAAGATTGCCAGTTCATTGTAAAATGGCAAAGGCATCTTGATCGCCAATTCAAGAATGTCAGTTCATTGTAAAATAACGAGGGCATCTTGATCGCCAAATCAAGATTGCCGGTTCATTATAAAACGAGGCATCTTGATCACCTATCCAAGGTCGCCAATATTGAAAAATAGCAAAAATTTAAAAACTAAGTACACCCACATCGCCAAAATTGCCAAAGTTAAAGTAATATTCATTTGACGCGATTTAACGCGAAATTACAAAGAAAAAGAAATCATTACATTCAAATTACATTATAAAGGGGGAGGGTAACCGTCGCCTTGAGGATTCGCGTCGCCATGAGGATTCGCATCTCCTTTTTCAACAGTTTCCTCACCTCCTTCCCCTTCTTCCTCATCCTCTTCGGCAAGCAGGTCAAGATCGAGACGCATCTCCTCCAAGTCTATGGCAAGGTCGGGATGATGGTGGCGAAGCTGTCGTTTGCAGAAAACAAACCATTTGCCAAAATACTTTGAGGAAGCACTTTCAACAGCCTCAGAGAAATCCGACGAGGATTTAAATTTCTCAACAGCCAGTTTTCCAGAGCGATCAACTCTTTCCCTAAGATCCACAATTAGAATCCCAGCCTTTTCCAGACTATCGGAGAGGGTGTCCCTTTCATCCTTTAGTTTGGTAAACTCGTCGCCCACCTGCTACTCCCAAGCTCGCACCTCGGCCAGTTGCTGCTCCAGATCGGCGGATAGCTTCTGCAGACGGGAAACTTCAGTATCCAAAGAGGCAGCTCGCCGCTGTTGAAGGGATGCCTCCTCGATGGTCTCCCTGCTTTTTACCGCCAACGAAGATCCGAACACAAGCGCTTGCTACAAACAAATCTAATCAGATCAAACCAAACATGTTTAACAAGGATAAAACAAATGGAAGTTAGTATCAAAATAATACCTGGCCGAGAGCCTGAAAAAACTTTGAAGTAGTCTAGTTCAGAGAGAGTTGCCCCACCTTTTATTGATCCGTAGGAGGGATTACTCCTCGGAGGATCTTCTCGGCCACAAAAGGGCTCCCTAGAATGGAGGCCCTTGGACCAAGTGCAGTACCCAATGAGGGCAAGCTCCCCTCCCCGGATCTAGAAGAGGTGGCCCCAGGATGGCCTGCCGGACCAGACTTCTTTTTGGGTTCAGGAGTGGGGGCTTGCCCTTTGCCTTTGGAATCATCCCCCGACTTCGCCTTCTTGCTCGGCGAGATGGGAGGTTCTTCCATCGAGCGCTTCTCGCCAATTACCACTCCCTTAACGGGAGAGGATTTTTTAGCCGAGCTCTCGCCTCTGGCTTTCTCCACCCTCTCGCCGAGCTTCTTCAAGCTAATCCTCTTTGACATAGCTGCAAAAAAAAAAATATCAGACATGTAAAGAATAACCAACAAGAATAGTAAGAATTTATACCATCCGATTTAAGCTCGGGGAGTAGCTCAGAATCCGACCAAGATTCCGATGTCGAGTCCGAGCTCGATCCCAAAGCCGAACAAAATTCTAAGATAGGGTCTCGAATTTTTTCCCCCGACCATCTTAACAAAGTTAGGTCGGGAATATGAGGTACAATCCTCCTCAGTTCCTTCCTAACAGTCCTTAGGTATTCTATTGAGTCCTCTCGGGGGTGGCCGCCTTGAAGGTATTCACCACGGGAATAGCGGGACTCACCCGCTTAACCCGACGTCGATGACACGCGCGGATGCTCGCACTCCGTTCCTGATGCCATAGAACCAGGAGAGCAGAAAACCCGACGAAATACATTGGTTTTAAGAAGCATGGGGACCATGTAGCGCCCACGTTCCGCCACCGATTGTGAAATTTCGTCAAAAAATTCCTGCTTGTACGCAAGCAACGTGGGCAGATCATTGCAGCGTTTATTTGAAAAGATACCCATGTTAATACCAATCTTACTAATAAATATATCAAAATTATTGGCAAAATAAAAACCGATCTGAAATGTTCCATGACCTTGAAACCCGTGGTACTCTCTCCCGAGATTCCTCGTCAAAGAGCTCCCTGCTATCCCTAGAGGCGAAGAAGAATTTGCTTTTTCACCCTTTCACGTTGCTGGGGTATCCTCCGAGGATGGTTCTCTTGTACCTTGCCTTGAAGTAGAGCCACCTTTGGTCCGGTTTAAAGTTATTATTAAGGGAAAAAATATTCCTAAACTCGGAAAGAGTCATTGAATATTTATGAACTCGCCATAACGACAAGGCACCAGCGATACTACGCCACGCATTGGGGACGAGTTGAGCAGGACAAATCTTATAAAATATCCAAATTAACCTAACTATTAAAGGAATGGGAAAACGAAGGCTCGCAGGAAAGGCGGCCTCGTAGAAGGCTACCTCGCTAGGGTGGGTAGAAAGAATGGTTTCATTCTCCTCGGGAAGTCTGAGCTGTACGCCCTGAGGAAAGGAATAAGTCTCCCTAAGCAAGTCTAGCTCCTCGGGAGACATAACGTTATGTTCTTTTTCTACAGAAGGGTGAACATCAACTAAAGGGGCGACCTCAAGAATGGATGGGGTCTTCCATTGGCGATCTGGGAGATTGTCTAACTTCGTCAGTAATATATGACGAAACTTCTCCTAGATGGTCGGATACCCACGAGGGCAAAGAATCCAAATTTGATGGACTCACCTTAGACCTATGGGACATAAAACTAAAGAAAGAGAACGAAGGCTTGGTTACTTACTGTGCTAGGAAACGAAAGGTGACCACAGGCAGAGGCGAGGAGAAACTCGAAGCAGGAAGGGCAACCACAAACGAAAATGAGAAAAGCGAGTGATATTGGCTTGGCAGAAAAGGATGTAAATGAATAGGTGGGACCCCTTATATATAGAGAAAAATGACGGATGAGATCCATCTGCGTCAACGGTCCAGATGAGGCGACCTTTTAAAATTCGAGCCCAACACCGCCTATCCCGCCAAAATTCATCACTATGGAGCCGCCTTTTTCGCTCAAACTTCCCTACAAAAATTAATACTGCAGTCCACGTGTCTAACCGAGAGAAGGGGTGCATTTAATGCGCGCCCACATGGGTCCATGACTTTTAATGCTTTTACTCAAAGGTTCCGAATGTCTCGGCACTTTTGAGTAGGGGGCTACTGATGTGGGATAATTCGGACAAGTACTGAATCTAACATATTCCGAGCAAGGCACATCGCCCTGGTGTTCCGAACACACCTTCCTGGTCGCCTCGTGTTATTAAGATTGGGCTCCACTTTTAGAATGGTTATTCCAGATCGCCATTGGGCGAGGTGGTTCAACTCACCCGAGGCAGAGACGTCTCCACAGACTTGATTCTCCAAATAACTCCATCTCCACTAAAAGTCTGTTGTCACAATACTACTACTACGTTACTCCTCTGCCTAATTGGAGTCCTCCTCCATGAAGAGTTCCACCTCTACAAGAGAAACTACCCCCAATAGACTCCAGCTCCATCGCAACACCTGAGAATACGGATTGCTCACCAGATGGTACCCTCATATTAGTCTCCAGATTTTATTGGGATATCCTCCCATGCTTATCCTTCCGAGAAACTCGCCATGATTCACTGACACGGCTCAGTACTCCGTCTATATAAAGGCCGCTCCCCCACAACAAAAAGGTACTCTCAACAGGCACCACAGACACATTTATTATTGTGCTCGCTCACATTGCCTATAGTATTTTCCTGATCGCCTTGGTCTAATTCATACGTCGGAGGGGTTTTGAGCGGCCTCACCCCAGCCGATTACTTTTGCTCATTGCTGTGCAGGTCGCCCTAGCTTTAGCCGAGGTCCAATGCCGAGGCAGAGCAACAATTCTGACTGTTGGTTGCTCTCCCAGATTTTTATCACAACAATACTTATAGACCGAATTGACCGATAGAGGACCCAAAATCGATCGATTCGGCTCGATCTGTCATTTTTTTCCCACCCCTACCACTGGGTGAATGTGAGAATTATACTACTGGATTAGTATTAGAAAATTACACACATGCCCCCTCATATTTAAAGAATATTAAGAAACTTTAAAGCTTTTAGGTAATAACCCAAATATTTGAAGCGACAACAAAATATTTTTCTTTCAAAAGAATAATCATTTTAAGAAAAAAAACACGGTATTACAATCACCAAAGTCCCGCAATGAAAAATTTGTACTCGACCTCGTTATTTATTGTAGAAAAATTCAGCATAAAGCAGTGCTCGA
>BRYE01000025.1:1952500-1955000 GCA_030159115.1 Actinidia arguta var. hypoleuca
CTTTCACAATAACGATATGTGGAAGCCACAATCTCTATCTCTCTATCTCTTTATCTATATCTCTATATTTCCAAATTTTTAGACAATCAGAGCATAATATAGGGTTGTTGAAGGCTACACTCCTCATTTGGTAGTGAGATTTTTCTCCACTTTAATGGGGTGTGATGGAAAAAATCTTTAAATGTTCATGGGCTAAATGGGTAAAAGCCTAATAAGTCGAAAGGATAAGTGAGAACTATTATTCAACGTATTATATTGGCTTCCTTTGTTTTTCATGTTAAATTGCATGTCACGTGTCAACACTTGTCTTTTTCTGCACTACTAAGTGTCATTGTTCTAATTTAAAGTGGCAAAGTGTAAGTAATCTCTTTTTTATTATTATTATTGGAATTAGAAGATTTAGAATGATTCACTTCTTAATTAGATTAGGAAGATTTTTCTAATTTAGGATTCTATAAGAGGTTATTGACCATAGGTTAATTAGGAAGATTTTCCTTTATTGGTTTTTCTTATTTAAATTTTCTCTATACCTATATATAGGCTTCTCTTATAAATAAAGATGATATCTCAATATAATATTTTCTTTTCCTTTCTGTTTTTTAACTTGGAATCAAAGCTTTTAACCTATTTTTTTCCTTTAGTCTATATCTCTCGCAACCTCTCCCTGCACATCCTCTTCCTGCGCAGCTCTTCCCTGTGCATCATCTCCCTATGCAGCCCATCCCCGTAGCTAGTCAGTCCTTGTGCCATCCAGCGTAGTCTCATGCTGTCCAGTCCAACACAGCCCCTCCCTGCGCAACCCATCTCAGTTCAAGGTTTGCACATTCAAGTAGTGTCCAGGCCACAACAGTCACCGTTGAGTCCAACAGCTGCGTAGTTCAGCGCAACCACCATTAGCTGTTGAGTCCAAAAGTCGCACAATCCAGACGCTGTAGTCTAGGGCTCACAGTCCAAGTGCTGCCATCCCAATCTCGTGCAGTTCTGCCCAACACAATCTCGCGCGGCTTCCATCACGCGCAGTCTCTATCACGCGCCTTCCCTGAGCAGCCAACCGCAGCCTCTATAGTCCTTCACATAGTCTAAAAAAAATGCTTATATTTTTTTTTGTTTATGATTGGTTCTAGGTGTTGCTTTGATGGCTGACTCAACCAAGGAAGTTTCATCGATTGGTCCAATTTCTATTGTTGCAAGTTCAATTCATGTTTTTCTTTCTCAACCAACTCAACGTGTCACGAGCATGTTGTTGAATGAAAAGAACTTTCATGCTTGGTCTCGCTCTTTTTAGCTCTACCTAGGTAGAAAACGCAAGACCCGCTAGATTCTTGAGAAGGAAACGAAGCCGACTGAATTCGATCCCAAGTTGATGAATGGATTGCAGACAACTGTATCATTTTTGGTTAGATGTTTAACTCGATGGAGGATTGAGTATTCCATATGTTTATGTATCATAATATCATCCATGGTTTATGGACTGCTTGAACCAGATATATGCTCATACCCGTAATGAGCCCCGAATTTTTGAGCTCTACCGAGATATCTCTTATGCCTCTCAGCCTGCCTTGGGACTCTTAATTGTAGATTATTTTGGATACCTCTAGACTAGATGGGAGGAATTGGCCCAATATAAGCCCCTTAGTGATTTTTCCAATGATGGGACTATTAAGTCCAAACGCTTGGATCGTCAGCATACATATCAATTTTTGATGGGTTTAAAACTTAAGTTTGAGGGTCTTTCGAACTCAGATTTTAAACACATCACATTTGTCATCCCTATATGAGGCGTTTGCTATTGTTGATGGTGATGAGCGGAGGCGCAGACTTCTACCATCTAATTCTCTACTTGAGACCTCTCCTACTGTTCCGGATCAGACAGTCTTCGTTGTTCATGTTGGGACTCGCCCATATTGTCAGCACTGTCACAAGCCTGGTACGTTATTGATCACTGCTTTGACCTACATCCTGTGTTGAATTTTTTCATATCGATTAGATGTGGCCCCTCTGTGTAGTCTACTGGACCCTCATTACTGCAATCATCTATTGTCAAGCTGTGACTCATCGATATCTTCGCCTCAGCTTGAGGGGGAATGTTGGAATTAGAAGATTTAGAATGATTCACTTTCTAATTAGATTAGGAATATTTTCCTAATTTAGGATTCTATAATAGATCATGTTGACCATAGGTTAATTAGAAAGATTTTCCTTTATTGATTTTCCTTATTTAAATTTTCTCTATGTTTATATATAAGCTCCTCTTGTACACAAAGATGATATCTCAATATAATATTTTTCTTTCCTTTCTATTTTTCAACTATTATTATGAACCAATTAAAAAATTTGACAAAAATTAAAGCATTCATTTAAGACAAGGGAGATGAAAAAACAAATCAAGGGACAAATGCGTCTAAATAATTGGGCAAACCAAATGTCAAATGTGTTTTTTTGGCATTTACGTTTTTAAGCATAATTCCAACTAGTCAGCTTAAAATTGCAAATCGTATAC
>BRYE01000025.1:1992500-1995000 GCA_030159115.1 Actinidia arguta var. hypoleuca
AATTAACCTAATCTAGGGATACTTTAGATTGGTTTAACGGCATTTAGACTGCCCTTATGCAGTCCAATCACACCCCTCGACTAACCTTTTGATAGTCCCTAGCAAAACTAAGAAAAATAACTCTCCTTTTGTAAGAGTCCCGAATGCATTTAGCGTATGCATCAAGCCTTTAAACCCCTAGGTTACCCCTAGTGCACAAGTGGTGTCTCGTGAGGGCTTCTAGTGATGATACCCAAAAACATCACATCAGGTAATGTATCAAAAATAGTTTAACTACAGTTTTTCATCATAATACAATGCAAGCAATTCAAATCAACTCAATCATGCCATGCAATCTGTCACGACCTGACCCGTTATATACTGGGTCCCACCAATCATACAGAGTTATTCTTTTTATAGGAGTATATAATTGATTCCAAGATTGATTTGCCTTTATTTATCTTGGATCATATGTTCAAAGCCACCATTGCCAAAATTAGTTTGCCTTATGGTATCTTTTTGACCAAAGTCTTCAAATTCTTCAAGATTGATTTAAACAATAAGAAAAAGAAAACCCCCAAATCCATTAGAGATGAGTATAATGAAAAGACCCTAAAAAGAATGGGGTACATTCTGAAAAATAACAAATGAATTCCTAAACCTACCAAGAAAACTGGTGAGGACAGTGCATCAAAGGAGACAAATTTGGGGGCAGAGTTGAAAAGGTCTTCCAAAGTACCAAAACCTAATTTGAAATACCTTTCGTTGCTCTATTACTTACTTTTGACATATAGTAGAGAACCGTAGAATTTAAAGGGGCTGATTATACTGAAATATTTTCTCCGATTGTGAAAATAACCACTATCAAAGTGGTATTACTATCAAAGTGGTATTAAGTTTGGTAGCTGCTGAGAATCTCTACCTTAAGCAGTTAGATGTTAAAACTGCTTTTCTTCATGGTGACTTGGATGAAGAAATCTACATGAAGCAGCCTGTCGGATTCATTGAGAAAGGCAAGGAAGAGATGGTATGCAAGCTCAAGAAGAACTCATATGGTTTGAAACAGGCCCCTAGATTGTGGCATAGAAAATTTGATGGTTTCATGCAACGAAATGGATACGAAAGGTGCAATGCAGATCACTGTTGTTACTTTAAGAGGTTTGAATCCAGTTACATTGTTTTGCTACTCTATGTAGATGATATGCTTGTAGGAGGATCTTGTTTTCACAGATAAACAAGTTAAAACAACAGTTGGCAATAGAATTTGCCATGAAGGATCTAGGTGCAGCTAAGCAGATACTTGGGATGAGAATTAGCAGAGACAATACTAAGGGCACTTTAAAGTTGAGTCACGCTGAGTATATTGAACGAGTACTTAAGAGGTTCAATATGCAAAAGGCCAAGGCCGTTAGTACACCCTTAGGAAGTCACTTTAAACTTTTCGAGGGACAGTCTCCCAAGACAGATGTAGAGAAGGAGTACATGGCTAGTGGTCCTTATCCTTATTGGTAGCTTGATGTATGCAATTGTTTGCATGAGACGGGATATAGCCTATGTAGTGGGAGTTGTAAGCAGGTTTGCTAGCAATCCAGGGAAACAACATTGGGAAGCAGTTAAGTGGATACTTAGATACATGAAAGGTACTACAGATTTTCCATTATGCATTGAGAAGAAAGATTTGGTGTTGAAGGAATATGTGGATGCTGACTTCGTTGGTGATTGTGATACAAGGCGAAGTACCACATGGTATATCTATACTTTGGGTTCAACAACAATGAGCTGGGTCTCACGTCTGCAAAAGATAGTGACATTATCCACAGCAAAAGCTGAGTATGTAGCCGTGACAGAGGCTTCTAAGGAGATGATATGGTTGAGAGATTTTTGTGGGGAATTGGGTCTTAAGCAGGAGAACAATGTTCTTTTTAGTGATAGTCAGAGTGCTATACACCTTGCTAAAAATCCAGTGTTCCATGCCAGAACAAAGCACATTGATTTGCGATACCATTTCATTTGCTCGCTTTTTGGGAAGTAAAAATCCAGCAGATATGTTGACCAAGTCAGTCACCATTGAGAAACTAAAGTTGTGTTCAACTTCAGTTGGCCTTCATGCTCGAAGACATGAATGGCGGGAGCCACGTCAGGAGGGGTGAGATCACTACTTTCACTTTGATTGAGACTATGGAACTTTAGTGCTGCTTCGGTTATCTCCAAGTGGGAGATTGTTGAGAATGTTGACAACCTTTAGCATTTCTACAGGGGCATTTTCGGCATGTTAGTTTTAACCCTTTAAATAGAACAGTGTATGTGTATTTAGGGTTTTAACAAGAGCTTTGTGAGGTATTTTTTTAAATATAGTGATTTGGTGTGGATCCCCGAGGACGTAGACGCGATTTGCTGAATCTCATATATCTTTGTATTCTTGTTGTTTCTTGAATCTATTTTCGTTCCAAAATCAGTACGTTTTAGGGATCAAACATGTGATTGATTCCCAACATGACATTATATTTGGTGGATGATGCTT
>BRYE01000025.1:2012500-2015000 GCA_030159115.1 Actinidia arguta var. hypoleuca
ATAAATTCCCGACATCTAATTAACACCCCTCATCCTGATCTACCAAGAAGAAGAAGAAGAAGAAGAAGAAGAAGAAGAAGAAGAAGATGGCATCACCTTTGCTTGCCCCCACCCAAATGAAGCCTTTAAGAAAATGTAAGAATTTGTATCAATTAATGCTTATATTCAATATCTTGTTTCAGCTGATTCCTCGTCACTTTACTTACATGGGTAAAAGTAGCTACACATTTGTTCAGTTTCCATGACCTAAATCCCATCCCTCCATCAGAATTTTAAGATTCAATATTTCTAAATTCAAAGCGGGGTTTATTTGATTTTACTTTGCTAATGCGTGTAACCTTCAGTTGAAAATATATGACCATTAATAAAAGAGTTCACCGAAAAACATGTCCAATGAGATTTCATAAATAGAGGACTACCTTCCATTTGCTACTCTCTTCCTCTTTAATACTATTTTTCTATTAACAAAACAGATTTAGGAAACACTGCAAAATGCATTTTTATCCATAGTTATCCCTCATTGTGATTTCAAAACAGCAAAAACCTGAACCAACTTCTGTTTAGAATTATTCCACTGATTTGCTAAGCATATCACTAAATCCTAATCTGGTAAAAAAATGGGCGATAACGAAATAACTAAGCAACTGAAGCCACAAAAACTCAGTAAGCTACCAACAGACCTCTATGAAATATCCGGTGCCAACATCGACGAGGACTTTATCGGCATCATCGAGCGTGCCAGGAACGTACAAAGAAGCTGTAAGAGGCACGAGCATTTTCTTTCCTGAAATCAGAATTGTGCAAAATCATTAGTCAGTCAGTGATTAATGAAACTCTAAAGAAAAAGAGAGAGAGAGGGACCTTGGGGACGGAGGGAGAGGTCGTGGAGGGCGTTGGAGGCGACGTCGAGACGAGCAGTGGCGGTGCGGATGTTGGTGAGGCTGTCTTGGAGGACATTGACTTCCAAATCGGCCTGCTCTTTCACTGCCCTTAGCTGTTCCACGCTCATCTTCTCTATCTCCACCGCTCTCATCACTGCTCCTCCCCCGCTTCCTTTCGACGCCATCGAAACCCAAACCCTTCCTCTCTCTGTGTCTCAGAAATCTAAAAGCTCTCTTCCTAATTCAGCGTAATATTCACATCAAATGAACGTAATATTTTTACATACATACATTCTATATTATATTATAGACTTTGTCCTTAAATATTATTCCATTGTTATAAAATACTCCGTAATGTTTTTTTATTTTTTTGTCATTATAAAGAAAAAAGAAAAATTAAAATGGAAAAGTGAAAAGATTCAATGGTCTAAAGGTTCGGATCGTTAGGTACTGTTATTTTTTTATTTTTTATTTTTTATCTCAAAAAATTTTAATGAAAAAATCCTTATATAAGTTTTATTTTTTCCCTACAACATTACTATTGAGTCATATTAGATTTTAAGTTGGACAATTAAATTCTATTTTGGATAACTTGTTCTAAAAAAATCTCAAGTTTCTAAAATGGTACATTTTATTCCAATTTTATCCTTAATTTTAAAATATATTGAACTTTTATAATAAATCTAAACTAAAAATCATGTTTCGAATTATAAAAGTTAAATATATTCTAATAAAAAAATCATAAATAATTGGATAAAAATATTTGTAATATAAGATTCGTCATTTTCTCTTCTTTTACACTTTAAAAAATGTATGGTACCGTGGTATTAAATATCATCTCTCTTTTGAGAAAATATTAATATTTTTTATTAATCACCAGATATATTTAACATCGTTGAATGAAAAATCATATTCCTAATTCTTTTGATTAGATTATTTAAGAGTTTACTTGATAGTTTGCTTAAATTTACAATTAAAAATTAATAATTTTTAAGTAAATTTAGTTGATACAAAAGTGTAAACATAATTTAATGAGAAATGGTATAATTGAAATAAAGCAGGTTATTATGGAGTTTTGAATTATGCTATGAAAAATAGAACTTGGCTGTCCAATTTAAAATTTAATATGACTCGTTGAAGCAAAATTTGAATTTTTTTCTCAGTTTTTATTCAAAACATACCTCGAAAGTTTTATTAAGAAAAATGCAATTTGTTCACTATATCTATACTATTATAATAAAGCCGTTCAATTGGTCATACTAGCTAAACTTTTGCATACCAAAATTACCCTTGTTTAAAAATAAAAATTACCATTACTTTTTTGAATAACTGCGTCATTATTTTTTCTGATAGCTGCTACCCTTATATGAGAACTACATCCATTTACTTTTAATTTTTTTGGCATCAACCTGCGTGCTTTCTCAGAGAGGTAAAAATGGTTTTTGTCTTTCTTTTGAGAACATTGATATTTTGTCACTTTTGAGAACATTGGTTTGTTTGACAATCTATCATGATTTGGAATTGAGAGTGTTGAAAGCAGTTCTGAAAAACTTGATCTTATATATATGTCTATAAATAATTATTATGTATTATTCGAATACTCTTTATCACCATTTTTT
>BRYE01000025.1:2035000-2055000 GCA_030159115.1 Actinidia arguta var. hypoleuca
TTAGGGCACTAAAAGGTATAAATTCTCTTTTGACCCTCTACAAAGGCAATAACAAGACGTTTAACAATTATAACAAAAGATATTAGAAGTTGTACAACAAAATTGAGGAGTGTTAAGAAAAGCTCTTAATGGTCGTTTACAAGCTTGGGTTGACTCTTGACGAGAAACTGTAGAATGACTTGACGCTCAATCCTTTAATTGATCTCTGAGATCTCATTACTCATGTGGAGATGTTTGCTCAATTATAGGACGACATCAGGCAGGTCGAACGAGCTTCGAGAACATCCTCTTGAGGACATGGCGCATTCAAAAAATGTAGGGAAGGTATGGAAGATTGTGAAGGACAAGTGAGGCAGGGAATCAATGTGATTTTTAAAGAACTAATTTACAAACTTCTCACCAAGATCTAAGAGAAACCATACTACAGAAAGTCATTCCCCATAGGAGGAGATCCCAAGAAATGCACCCAACGATGGAAATGTGCATTCCACAAGGAAAAAAGGCATAAAACAAAAAACTTCAAAGCCTTAAAGATTTTTCTGGATCAGCTCGTTTAGGTAGAGCACTTGATAGAGTTCATTGATTAGGGAAAGACTAAGGCAGAGGAAGCCGAGGTCAAACCTAATCTTAGGTTTGATCGAGGTAGGTATGAAATTGACAATGCTTTAGAGGAAGACTTCCCCCTCGGGACTAACCACATGATTGGGGCCCCCAATCATCCTAATATTAAGAATAAGATCCAGGGGAGATTTGCATTGTCAGGCATATGCATGGGGTATTCTCGATCCAACCAACGACAAGAAAGCCCAGGCAGGGTTTGTTGGAGCTAGGAAACATCACATTTACTAAGGCAAATCTGAAGCAAGTCTAGCATCCCCATAGTAATCCCTTTGCCATCTAACTAAGGGTCCATGGTTACGATGTCAAATGAATCCTGGTGGACTTTGGTAGTTTGGTTGAGGTGATATACTATGACATTTTCAAACAACTTAAATTGTTTGAGGCTAACCTAAAGTTGGCCCAAGCTCTGTTAGTCAAGTTTAATGCTCAAGCTCACTGGCCCTTGGGAACTATAACACTCAAAGTTTGAGTTGGTTCCCAAGAGCTAGATATTGAGTTTGTGGTTGTTGATACCCCTTCTCCCTATAATGCAATCTACGATAGAGGTTGATTACAAAGATAGGGGAGTTGCCTTTACGCTACACTAGGTCATCAAATTTTACACTACACTAGGTCATCAAATTTGCTGCCCCCGAGAGCGAGGAGGCCCTTCATGGGGACCATGTGGCATCCAAATAGTGCTTCCTTGCCACAATGAGCACCAATGCAGCCATGAGAGAGGTGCAACTTGTTGAGGGAATGCTATCATTGAAACATATGTAATTCCTTTGTACCAAGATTATTTATAGCAAAACTATACATGTTTTATATCAAATCGCTTTGTTTTCATAAAGATTGCAAATGGATATACCAAACTTCTTTATTTCTTGAGCTTACTTACAAAGAAGGGCATGATTGCTTTGGATCATACAAACAGATTGTGATTATTTCAAAAGTTTGACTTACAATTTTATGAAGTTTGGAAAATGTGTGTAACTTGGCTTTAAGAAGTTCCATACTTTGATGCAAACACCTTATTTTGGAAAAAAATTCTAAGTACAAATTTTTTCTAAGTTTGAATTTTTACCGAGATGCGGGATGTCCTAACACAATCGCGAGACTATTCACCGAGCTGCTCAAGCATGACATTGAGATGTCCTAAAGCAAGCGCGAGACTATTTGCTGAACTTCTCAAGCAAACATGAAATTGAGAAGTCCTAAATATTCAAAAAGCAAGCTTGAAGAAAAGCAACATCTATGTTATGGCATGGAACAAATTTTTGCTAAGGCATGTGTAAAGTTTGCTCATCGAGCTGCTCGAGTACCGAGCTGCAGAGTATTTAGATCATTCACAAGACAAGTCTAAAGAAAATCAATCTCTACGCTATAGCATGCAAATAACAAATTTTGACTAAGGCTTATGAACGACTTGGTCTGCAAGCCGCCTAAGCACCGAGCTTAGGATTGTACTAAATATTCACAAGGCAATGTAGCATGAAAGCATATATATGCTATGATGCTATGATGTTCACAAGCTACCTTAGTATCGAGCTCAGAATATCCTAAAATATTCAACATGTAGAACAAAGGCAAAAATATGCTAAGGCAAGAATGGAGGTAAATTGAGCTGGGAAAGATCAAAAGGGTATTATTGATTTTTTGCAATCCATTTTGGCGGGGAAAAACATCCTCCTACATCTTAATAAGCGCGTGTACCATACACACCATTAAAGATGATGGAATCCATCTGGAAAACACTTTAGTCCAAATTACGAGGGGGTTATGTGCAGGTTTTTTGAACTATAAGAGGATCATGTGTCATCAAAGGTAATCACAGGGGGGTTAAGTGCAATTACCGCCTTTCACAAATAAAGTATGAAAGGTTAAAAGTGTAGCATGAATAATCAAGTTTGTTTAATAACTAAGTCAATCAAATTAACTCATGCAATGGTTATATCTGATAAGGGATAAATTTTCACCTACTCAAACTAGTTACTCCGGAAGAAGAGATGGTTCAACCCAAGGTAACCATGTCACCACATTGTCCATGAAATGACCATTATTGCCAAAATCTAATAGAATTATGTTGCCAGTATGTCACCCGTGGTCGCCACTCAACTGTCCAAACAACACTACATCGCCTGTGGTCTCTTCCAAGCATCCCAAGTCACCAATACCTGTTTCTCGGTAGTTCATGTTGCCAACCTCTCCAAACCGAGGTGAACATGATCTCGATTTGGTTTATCACGACCAGGATCTCCTATAGTTGTGGCATTATCTTCGCACACAACAATCTCCACCCATTACGCCACTATCTCCAGCCATGGCTTCCTTTCGCGATTGCTTGATAATCGTGCTGCAATCTCCTCACATGTTCATGAATTCTTAACCTATAAAAGCCAGTCACCATTCTCCAAAAAGAGGTTATTGCAATCATGATCATAAGTCATTGCTCTTTGATCTCTTTGTTGTGCTGTATCTAACACATTTGTCTCTCTTATGATCTTATCGCCATGCCGTAGGGGTTCTTAGCGGCCTCACCCTAGATGGTAATGTTTGTCTCCCTACGCAGGTGATTGAGGTCATTAATCTGAGTAGTTCTGACTGTTGGCTGCTCCCCTACATTTCCACCTCAATAGTTTAGCATCATTTGTGGGAACGATTGTTCTCAATACCCCATGCACCTACGTAGTCACCTATTGCCTAGACAGAGCGCTGGTAGTCCCCTTGATAACATAACATCTCATATGGCTAGCGCTAGTCAAGCTCTAAATCTCGAAGGCATTTATCATGAGATGCATGATATTGCTGAGCATATTAGGATTATGAATGAGCTAAATGCACGATTAGTACAACACCTTGTCGCAAATAATCCAACTCCTATCACCGTGAGTCTTGCCATTCTCCTCAATCGGGTGATCTTGGTGTTTCTCGAAGTGGCCAAAACGCCAACCACATGCACTTTACACAAATCCGTGACTGTTAGTCTCCCAGCCATCACTCCAAGCATGACAGATGAGGGAAAAGCCTTGAGATACCTCAATCATGATCTTCCAATAGTAGAACGCAGAGGTCAAGAAGTGAATAAATTCACAGGCGAGGAGGATTGCCCATCCTATATAATCATTCCACCATGAACTGCGGTGACACATTGACCGAACATAAGTTTAAGAACTTGGATGCCCAAATTGACGCCATCAGCTCTGGCATCAAGGCTCCGATAACCGTGGACACATTAATAAGGCAGACAGAACCCCCATTCACCGAGAGTTTGATAAGGGTTATAATGTCTTCCAGATTCAAGCTCCCTTCCCAGTTGCGGATTTATGAAGGAAAAATGGATCCAATGGACCACTTGGATTCGTTCAAGAACTTGATGATGTATCAAGGAGCCTCTGACGAGATAATATGCAGGCAACGAGGTCATGGTTCATAAAGCTGTTACCGTGAACCAGTGACTCATTTGGCAACTTGAGTAGGCTTTTTGTCGCCAATTTCTTGAGTTGTAGGCTCAGACAAAAAAATACCTCTCATCTTTTTACGGTTAACCAGAGAGTTGGAGAAAGTTTGAAGGAGTATGCTAGACGATTCAACCAAGCCATCCTCAAGTGAAGGACCCCAACAAATAGGTGATTGTTATGGCAATGATGAAAGGACTTCACCCTGGTCCCCTATTTGATTCCCTCTCAAATAACGTACTAAAAATCTTGTCGGCACTCCAAACTAAAGCCAATAAGTATATCGCCGTTGAAGAGTTGGCCAAAGCCAAGCAAAGAAGGCAAAGTAAAGAAGATGATCATAAAAGGAAGGAACCTGATTTGTGAAGGATGGATTACGGGGGCGACCTTAAACCAAGGAAGCCCGAGTAGGATGCTAGGAGGTGGATCAACAATTGACACCCCCAGACTCCTTCTCACTAAACCAAGGTACACCTACCACCTCTCAATGCCCCAATCGCCCAAGAACTTATGGAGATCAAGAACGAAGAATTTGTGAAGTGGCCTAGAAAAATCAAGACTAATCCACTCCAAAGAAATAAGAACAAGTATTATGAATTTGACATGGGTCATGGCCATAACACAAAAGAATGTTTTCAATTGAAGGAGCAAATAACTGACTTGATCAAGAGAGGGTACTTGAGGAAGTATATGGCTTATCGCTTGAGACCAGCCATGCCCGAAAGAAGGTACATCGATAATAGGCCATCCATGGAGGTTTTGGATCAAGAGGATGTTTAACGTCGTCGAGGAAGAGATGCACTCGAAAAGTAAATGGGTGAGTAGAAGAAGAAGTTTTCAATCTCTCCTCGCCTACAATCGAAGCAAACCCTCCCATCACTTTCACCAACGAGGATCTAAGAGGTATTCATCTCCCCTATGATGACGCTTTTGTCGTGTCTGCCACCATCGCCAATTTCAATGTCCAGAGGATTCTGATCGACAATGGAAGCTATGCTAATATCTTATTCTTCTCGGATTTCGACAAGATAAAGATCAGGCAAGACAAAGTCCATCCATTTTACACACCCCTGATCAGTTTTGGGGAAAGATCAGTTCATCCTATAGGGTGGATTAGACTGCCTTTAATTATGGGAACAACCACACCAAACGACAGTGTGGCCAAATTTTATAGTGGCACATTACCCCTTGCCTTACAACGCCATTCTGGGTCACCCCCCGCTGTGCAATATCAAAGCCATTACCTCCACTTATCACCTAGTGATGAAGTTTCAAACCTCTACTGGGATAGGCAAGGTAAGAGGTGACCAAAGGGTCTCCAGGCAATGTTTCATAATGGCGATGAAATCGAGCGACAACTAGAAATTACAAATAGAGGATGCTGAGATGGAAAAGCTGAGGGCCGAGATAGGAACCACGCCTCTTCGAGATCCCTGAGAAATAGAGAATACCAAACCCTTGGAAGAAGTTACTCCAGTCTCCATATGTTCTAATCATCTAGATCACCACATGATGATTGAGATTGAGTTGACAACGGAGATATGAGATGTTTCGATAAAATTCTTGAAAATGAGCTATGGCATATTCTCCTAGTCACAGAGTGAGGTACCTCGTATAGATCCCCATATTGCCATACACAAACTTTTACCAATCTGAATTACCCTCCTATTCTTCAAAAGTGAAGGAAATTCACCCTTGAATGACCAAAAGTGATAAAAGAGTAAGTTTTGAATCTCTTTAATGCCAATGTCATCAAGAAATCCCATTATCCAGATTTGTTGGCTAACGTTGTAATCGCCCTAAAAAAAGGGGAAAGTAGAGAGTGTACATTGATTTTAGCAACTTGAATAAAGCTTGCTCTCTCTAAAAAATAGATCTTATAGTCGGTGCTACGTCAAAGCATGAACTCCTAAGTTTCAAGAATGCCTTCTCTGGATACCACTAGATCTAAATTCACCCCAAAATAGCGAGAAGACATCCTTCATCACGGAAATAGGGTTGCACTACTATAAGGTCATGCTTTTTAGAATGAAGAACGTTGGAGCAACATACCAGAGGTTGGTCAAGAAGATATTCAAAGACCTAATCTGAGACAACATGGAGGTCTACATCGATGAAATGCTGGTTAAAAGCCTTAAAAACTGTATATCATATCGCCGCTCGAGAAAACCTTCAAGATCCTATGCCAATTTCGTATGATGTTGAATCCCTCCAAGTGCATATTCGGTGTGTCTCTAGGGAAATTCCTTGGTTTTATGGTGACCAAGCAAGGGATAAAAGCAAACCCTAACCCAATACATGCCTTGTTGATGATGAGCTCGCCCAAGAGCATTCACGATGTTCAATGATTAACTGAGCAAGTTGAGGCTCTCAACAAATTCGTCTCCAAATCAACTGATAAATGTTTATCGTTCTTCAAGATTCTGAGGGAGAGTAAAACCTTCGATGGACAAACGAATCGGAATTAGCTTTTTAGTAGCTAAGGGAGTATCTTGGATTGCTCCCTCCTGATAGTTCCTAATAGGGGCTAAGAGCTTCTTTGTACTTATTCATGTAGCCAACAACTGTGAGCGTCGTGTTGATCAAAGAGGAAGACAAAGTCCAAAGACCAATGTACTATGTCAGCAAAGTTCTTCTTGGAGCAAAAAATAGGTACTTGAAGATCGAGAAGCTCGCCTACGCACTCATAATTGTAGCAAGAAATCTCTGTCATTATTTCCAAGTAGACCCAATCATCATATTGATGGACCAATCTCTCAAGTAGATTCTCCAGCGGCCTAACACTTCAGGTCGCCTCCTCAAATGGTCCATCAAGTTAGGTGAATTCCACATTGAATACCAACCAAGAATGGCTATCAAGGCCCAAGCATTGGCTGACTTCATAGCTGAATTTACCTATTCTGAGGATGATGAGATTTCAGACACTAATGTTGAACTCACTAAATAAAGGGAAGCTGAGGAAAAAGACGGTGACATGATGAGATGGAAGCTGTTTGTAGACGGATCATCAAATCACAATAGTTGTGGCGTTGTCTTTATTCTCCAAACCTCCTCAAGTGAGAAAATGGAATATGCCATACGCATTGGTTTCAAAAGAACCAACAATGAAGTAGAGTATGAAGCTTTCCTCTCCAGATTGAGAGTTGAACAGAATTAGAGTAGAGTCCTTGGACATTTTCAGCAACTCCCAACTTGTGATAAACCAAGTTCAAGGGGATTACCTTGCCAAGTATCTTCAAATGGTGGCATTTCTAGACGAGGTGAAAGCTTTGGTGATGAAAATTAAAGACTTCAAAAACTAATAGATTCCCCGAGAAGAGAACAAACAAGATGATGTCTTGGCAAACCTAGCTTTCACTTTTGATTTCATCAAAGACAGGAATATTCCACTGGAATTCTTTCCAAAACCATGTATTGATGTTCCCAAAATCAACATTTTCCAAACAATGACGCAACCGATATGGATGGATGACATCGCTAAATATCTCAAAAGTGGAGACTTGCCATATGACAATCTTCAAGCTCGCCAAATCCAATATTGATGAACAAGGTTTTGTCTCCTCTAAGGGGTTTTCTACGAGAGATTCTTCTTGGGTTGGTTATAAAAATGTCTCCGACCAAAAGAGGTTGAGTACGTGTTCAAAGAGATCCATAAGGGCATCAACTATAGCCACTCTAGGGTAAGATCACTAGTTATAAAGGCAATCCGCCAAAGATGTTTATGGCCTCAAATGGAGCAAGATGTAGTGACGTTTACCCGAATGTGTGATAAAATGCCAAAGGTTTGCTTTGGTTATCCATCTCCCTTCTACCGAGATGGTACCAATGAGCAGCCCATGGCCATTTGCACAGTCAGGAATAGACATACTCGAACCACCGCCACGGGCTCCATTGTAAAAAAAGGTTTTGCTAGTTGCCATAGACTACACTAAGTGGATTGAGGCAGAGCTTCTTGCCAAAATCACCGAGAAGAATGCCAGGACTTTTGTTTGGAAGACTATCGTATGTCTGTTTGGAATCCCAAAGGTCATAATGTCCGACAATGGAAGGCAGTTCGACAATGATAGGTTCAAGATGTTTTGTTCTGATCTCACCATCGCCAACCATTTCACCTCATGGGGTCATCCCCAAGCAAATGGTTAAGTGGAAGTCTCTAATAGAATGATACTAAGGAATCTAAAGATAGGCTGGACAAATCCAAGAGAGGATGGACAAACGACCTACCAAGTGTGTTATGGGCCTGTCATACAACTAGCATAATCCCAATTGGAAAGATGCCTTACTCGTTGGTATGTGGGACAAACGCAGTGATACCAGTGAAAATAGGGATGCCCACTTTTTGAATAACAAATTTCAACAAGAAGACTAATGAGATAGAGCTAAGGCTCAATCTTGACCTACTAGGTGAGAAAAGAGAGCGTGCCCAAGTTCTCTAAGCTACCTACAAGCATCAGATTGCCAAGTACTTTAATAGAAGTGTCAGAAAAAGGTTATTTCAACCCGGTAATATTGTCCTAGGAGAATTCACATTGGCAATGATAAAGCTTGATGCTAGGAAGCTTGGTTCTACATGAGAAATGCCATACAAAGTTATTGAAATCACTAGACCAGGGACTTATTGGTTGGAAGACATGGGTGGGAAGAAACTTCATAATCCGTGGAATGCTGAGTACCTAAAGAAGTACTACCAATAGTTTATTTGATCGCCATGCTGTTATGGTCGCCCAACTATAGTCACTATTAAGATGTGGATCCCCATGTAACCATTATCGTCAAGCTACATATAATTATGGTTACCAAGATTTGAATAAAATTGCCAATTTTGGCCAATTTTGCCACTGATTATTGATACTGCCTATCGCATTATTGCCAAAATGATTGTGAGTGTTGTCGTCAATTTCAATCATGTAAATGATTTATTTCCCTCGTCGGTTATGACATTTTCTCCTATCAAATTTCGCCATGATATCGCCATGACACAATGAGTGATCAATTCATTCGCCAATTCCAATGATTATTTAATTGTCATTCTACTTGAAAAATGCCATATTGTCTAAGTGGGTTATTATTATGCGCTAGTCGGTCTATTTTCCATTTTGCCTATGAGGATACTTCCTCCTATTTGATTTCACCATTTCAATATCTCCATGTCACCAAGTTGTGATGTTTGCCATATCTCCAAAGTCAAGCGTTTACTTTCATTGCCAAATTCAAAAAACTTATTGTCGCCAATTTATTCGTCAATCTCATAGATTAGGTTATTAAGTTATGTTGTATGCCAAAAGGTTTTGTTCTCCAAACATCGCCAAGTTCATCAAATATTTTTTGCCAAGTTACTAAGGTCGCTATTTCGCCAATTTCATTATCTTGCCTACTTGTTTACCAGTGACGTCGTCATTTTACATTTATGTTGTTCACATACGTCATTCAATAGTAACAATTGCGTCACCATGGAAGCTATAAAATCATATGACAAATTATTTTCATTCATGTTTGATGCCGCCATTACAAGGAAAGCAAAGAAAGAACATCAAAAGGTAAGAAAAGAAGAAAGGCACCTAAATTTGCCTTGAGAGGGTGAGACCTCCCTTCTCGTCGCCGTCGAGAGAGCTTTGATCTTCGAGGAGGATATGGTTTGGTACTACTATTTCATCTACGTCCCCCTCTGCATCTTTATCTCCTTCAGCCAGATCGGGATCGATCTGAATGTTATCGATGTCAATGTCGGGGAAACGTAGGTTGATTTGTTTCTTGCACAAGTCACCCCCCTCGCCCAAATTTGTAGATGCCTCATCCACCACAACCTCCTTGTATTCTTCAGAAGCTTTGAACTCGATAACAGCCTACTTCTTGGTGAGGTTATCCCTCCTCTTCAGCACCTCCTCCCTAACTTCTCTACGGCGAGATTGGAGCACTCCTCCTTTCTTTTTAGCTTAGCCACCTCCTTATTGAGCTTATTTATGGCGAGGTCAAAGTGCTCCTCTTAGCCACCTCCTTATTGAGCTTATTTATGGCGAGGTCAAAGCGCTCCTTCTCTATTATAAGCTCAGCTCAACTCAGCCACCCTCTTCTCGTGCTTATGGGCTTCTTGCCAAGCACGGTTAACATCATCCCTCAAGGACGAGATGGTAACTCCTTGGGCTTTTGCCCCCATATATCATCTCTCTGGTTTGATCATCCAGGGAGGAAGCCATCACCAAGGCCTACAAAGTTGACAAGTCAAAAGCTTAAATTTAAGTAGGAATGCTCAAATTTATCGACCTGGCCATATGCATGGTAGAATTGGGTGGTAACCTCATCCAACTCCATCTTGCCTGCCATTTCCTTGTCATCAGCAATAAGAAAATATTGGGCCAACGTCTCTACTATAGCCGAATTTTTTGATCACCAAGTCTATGAGCTCAAGGACCATTCCTGGGTGGATTATGGTGGTCTTCTTGCCACCATCTGGGTATGCTAGAAAGTTTGGGATGCGCTCGGATCCCGGTGAACTATAAGTTTTGCCGGTGTGGTTGCCTTTTTTGAAGGAATCTTCCTCTTGGATGGAAATACATTTGAGGTAACATCTCAGGTCACCTTGGCATTTTTTGCTGGCCTATCCTTAGTTTGGGCTCTCCCTCTAGTTAGTGGCGGGGTGACCTTTGCAGTGACTTTTGAATTGGTGGTCTTCACTTGGGCCCTGCTAGCGATCTTCTTCAGATTAACCCTTCTTGACATCACTACAAAAAAATGAGTTAAATGAAGAAATAAAAGGCGAGATAAAGATAAAGAGGGATACCATTCGATCTTAGCTCAGTGGAAATTGAATGTCCAACCAAAATTCAAAACTAAAACTATTCGATACCGACTAACGACGAGATAAAGCCTAGCATTTACATCTAGTTATTCTCAGCAACATCTCGTTCAGAAGGGAAACCAAAAATCCTTTCCTTAGCTCCCGCCTAATGGTTCCTACATATTCCACCAAAGATTCATCTTAGGAATAATGATACTTACCCTTTTTGGTTTTGACTTGGGCCGCATCACAAACATTTTCTCTCTTTCATCATTGTCTCCCCCACTAGATGCCATTTGTTGAGGTGTAGGGGAGAAACACTTGAGGAACACCCTTGAGTTAAAGAGGTCTTTAACCGAATAAAACTTCCCCTACTTCAACCCATGGACGATGCTTTCTGACCTTATCCTTTAAACCTCGATCAAAGCGACCTTATTTTAATGGCGATCTGAAAAGGACATAACGTCAGATTAAACCAAGAAAATAAGCAATGGGTGAGAAAGAAATAATGCAAAAAAATAATTTGCTCACATGGGGTGCTCCATGACCTCAAAAACTCAAACTCCCGAGATTCTTGATCAAGTTGAATAAGTGTCTAAACTCATCCAAAGAAAGGGTGTACTTTTTATTTTGCCATAGCACCAGCGCACAAACCATACTCTGCCAAGCATTGGGATCTAATTAGGCAGGACATACGTTATAAAAGCGTAGAATCCTCCTAATGAGGGGGTGGATTAGTTGGCACAGACCCGCCGAGAAGGCTGCCTCGTAGAAGGCCACCTTGGCTAGATGAGCTGACACGATGGTCTCGCCAATTTTAGGAAGTCTCGTTCTAACTCCAACTGGGAAGAGACATGACTCCTTAAGTTGGTCTAACTCCCCCGAGTCATATTGTTGTTTTCTTTCTCAGGCAGAGGTATATCATCCTGAACTAATTGGAGATCTACTACGGGTTCGACTAGTTCTTAGGTGGCAACATAGGATTCTCTATGACATCGGGGCCCATGGCATGGCTACTATCAACTGCTGACATGCGCCACTCATGCAAAAAAGTCGTCATTACATGCTTACCTCGCCTACCAACAATTTTTTATCTATTTTTACTCGATCATGTGAAGTTGTTCTCCTCGACATCAGGAGTAAGGGCAATTGATGAGGGATGAATTTTCACCTACTCAAACTAGCAACTTCGGAAGAAGAGATGGTTCAACCCAAGGTAACTATGTTGCCACATTGTCCATGAGATGACCATGTATGTCGCCAATATGTCACCCATGATCGCCACTTAGTTGTCCAAGTGGTATTGCATCGCCCGTGGTCTCCTCTTAGCATCCCATGTCACCAATACTTGCTGCTCGGTAGTTCATGTTTCCAACCTCTTTGGACCAAGGTGAACTTGATCTTCATTTGGTTCATCATGACCACGATCTCCTATAGTTACGGCATGATCTTCGCACACAACAATCTCCACCCATTATGCCGTTATCTCTGACCACTAATTCCTTTTGCGAATGCCTGATAATCTCGCCACAATCTCCTTATACATATGTGAATTCTTCACCTATAAAGGTCGCTCACCATTCTCTAATAAGAGGTAACTGCAATCATGATTCATAAATCATTGCTCTATGATCTCTCTATTGTGGTTTGTCTAATACATTTGTTTATCCTTCGATCTCATTACCACGCCAAAGGGATTTTGAGCAGTCTCACCCCGATCGATAACGTTTGTCTCCCTGCACAAGTGACTAAGGTCGCTGATTTGAGTAGTTCTGACTGTTGGTTACTCCCCCAAATTTTCACCTCAACGATATCAATTAAATGTAATAGCCATCATTGATGAAACGGATAAATTATGCTAACATTCTATCGGAGCAATTATTAACCACTACATGATGGATTTTTAAAAACTTATAAAAAATTCTTTTTTTTTTTTGAATCTTTGTAATTTTTTTTTGAACAAATCTATCCCTATGTTGAATTACTTAAAATTCAATTAATTATCATAATATTACTCCTATAATTTTTTCCTTTTATCACTTTATTTTTAAGTTGATGTGACATTTCTACTATTTTTATATCATTTTAGTAGCGTGTATAATATAAGAAAATATATATTATCTAGTGATGTAATAAGATAATCGAAATATTTTGAACTTCAATATAATTGGTAAAAATTATAGATTTTTATATTGGTAACCCCATTGAAAGGTTTTCATTAAATTCAAATTGTAAGTGGACAAATTAGATGATGACGTAATCTAGCTTTGCTAGGGTAGGAACTTTCGCTGAGCTACTGCCAAGAAGAAAGCTCGGTGGTCCCCTAAGCCGATGCTCAGTGTCTCGGTTGAGACACCATTGGACACTGACCTTGCTAGGGCAGAAAAACCATTGGACACTGACCATAGGTGTCTCAAGCCCTTGCTACAGAGCGAGCTTATAGGTCCTCTACACCGGAGCTCGGAATAGCCAAAACTAAAGACGTACCGTTCGAGCTGAGGCCTTCGTTATATCCGAGGTGCCGCAACTCAGCGAGCTCGGAACAATAACTACGCTGGAAGCTTGGGTGAGGGGGCAACGGCCAGCGGTATTACCAAGGGATGTCCGAGGACAAAAAGTAACTTGTACGTCAGAGTTCCTTTCGACAGCCCCATGCCCGGATGAGAATGCTGGTAGTTGATCATGTGCTACTAGCCACACCATAGGGGCATGGCTAGGTCAATCGCCTACTCACTGACATAACAGTTGGCAAGTATAAACACACGCCAAGCTGCAGTCTATCGAGTGACCAAAACGGCTAGTGCGTCGAGCCACGTGCTGAGCTAGGAAATAGAAGAGAACACTATTGTTCTCAAGGGGTTAAGTGCAACCTTGCTATCAAACTAAACATACCTTTTTCTCTCTCTAAGATTTTGAATGTCTAACTTGACCATCAAAGAGCTGTTTTCCAAAAATAACTTCGACGGCTGGTCTCACTATTCTTATGGTTGTAGTCCAAGCATTGCTGGTTAAACGGAGGAAGGATTGGCGCTACCAATGCAGCCATAGAACTATCGCAGGTTTTTGTCCTTGATTTTCTCTATCTCCATCACATAACCACAACCCTACAATTGGTGCCATTTATGGGAAATCAATTATAGACATTCGCAAAGCCATTACTGATGGCATTGCAAAGTAACAACCGTTCTAGTAGTCATGAAACTCGAGGGGAGGGCCCTCATGCACCCAAAATGCCTGGGCACAAAGGGGGTAAACTACTAGAGGATGCACAAAGGTCGGCTAGGGCCATCTCTTGGAAGAACCTAGGTCAATTGCTCCTTGGAGGGGCAAACAATTAAGATATAACCATCGAACACCTACAAAGGCAGTTAGGGGAATTGACATAGATCATGGTTAATAGAAGACTGATGAAACATGCTGAAACTATTATGCTAGGGTAAACAGAGAGCTAGAACAAAGAACCGACTCTACCCCCACGGGAAGGTCGGGATAGAAGGCGACATAAAACACACGTAAGCCTGGATAGCCGAACCGACAACAAAACTATGGTGACGAGTAAGAGGAAAAAGACCCCTGAGTGAACCAAATTAGGGGTGGATCTTCACGATACGCTCAATGCCAAGTAGAACCAAGAAGGAGATTTGCAAGTCAAACTCGATGGCCTCAAGCGCGGCTACTGTAAGAAAAGTCATTCTAGCATGTTTAGTAGTTTGCACCGCCCATAATAAATAAGGAAAGGCTGCCCCAAGGTACCAAACTCCATTCTATCGAGAAATCGAGGGGCTGGACCCACCAGAGAACTTCACACTACCGATGTTTAATTTGTACAATAGCAATAAGACTCGAGGTCCCACGTGAGCCATGTGAGGCAAATGATGGCTCTTTGGAACAACATGGATGTCCTCATTTTCTGGGTGTTCTCGTCAAGTCTGTAGGATCAATCAAGAACTTCCACCAGTTGATCGAGTCTTTTATAGCTCGGTTTGTTATCAATACGAATCAATCCGCAACTACAGCAAGTGGTATTGGGAAACTTACAATGAAATAGAGGAATACTCCGGCGAGTTGGCGATGGCGAGCTACAAGCTCGGGCTGACTCCTGGGGAGAGGCTTTGGGAGAACCTGACACTCGACCCTCTAACCGAACTCCAGGACCTCATGTCCCGGGTCAAGATGTTCGCCCAGTTGGAGGACGATGTAGGCAAGCCAAGAAGGCCACGGGAACACCTTCCCGGGGTGAAGGACCGCTCAAGAAACGGAAGGAGAATACAGTAGACAATGGAGTTCGGGTAAGGCAGGGGATTAATGTGGTTTCCAAAGAATTGATCTACAAGCTCCTAGCCCGGATCTGGGATAAGCCTTACTTCAAGAAACCCAAACCCATGGGAGGGGATCCCAAGAGACGCAACCAGAGGTGGAGGTGCTCCTTCCACAAAGAAAGAGGACACCGAACTCTTCCTGGACCAACTAGTTCAATATGGACACTTGAAAGAGTACGTTGATGAGGAAAAGACAAGAGCAGAAAAGACAGAGGCCAGACCAAACTCGAGGTTTGACCGAAGCGAAGATGGGACAGAACAAACCGCGGATGAAGAAGATGATATTTCTCTGGGTACTATTCACATGATTGGGGGCCTATATCACCCAGACCTAGAGAATAGAATTCAAAGAGAGATCCAGATGATAAAGCAACTGCACGAGGTACTTTTGGTCCATTTATAGGCTAAGAAGCCAAAGATATCAACAACGGAACCAGGAAGCATCACATTCACTAAGACCGATCTAGAAAGGGCATAGCACCCCCATTCAGACCCCTTGGTCATCTAACTCAGGATGATCAACTATGATGTCAAGAGGATCTTCGTGGACACTAGAGTTCAGTTGAGGTGATGTATTATGACCTATAGCTTAAACTCACTCAATCGGACTTAAAATAGGCAAGAGCTCCCCTGGTTGGATTTAACGCTCAATCTCATTGGCCCTTGGGAATAGTGACCCTCAAGGTTTGAGTTGGATCCCAAGAGCTAATGACAGAGTTCGTTGTTGTGGACATCCCTCCCCTATATAACGCGACTGTCGGCCGAGATTGGATACGCAAGATGAAGGGGGTAACGTCCACACTTCACCAGGCTATCAAGTTTGCCACCCCCTGAGGTGAAGAAACCCTTTACGGGGACCAGGTAGCGGCAAAACAATGTTACCTCTCCACGATCTTCATTAAGGCGGCCATGAAGGAAGTGCAACTGATTGAGCAAGAACAAGAGGTTCTAGAGGACATTGGGAGGAATCTCGAGGTGAAGGTCATGGAAGATTTAATACGCTATGAGTTGGACGAACCAAGCTCTGATCGTTTCTTTCTCACGGGAACGAACTTGGAGGAAAGAGAGAGGATCGAGCTCATCCAACTCCTTAAAGCCAATATCGAGGTCTTCGCATGGACACCTTATAAAATGCCCGGGATAGACCCCAACTTTATTAAACACAAGCTAAATCTGTTGCCCGACGCCCGCCTAGTAAAATAGTGAGGATAGAGATCTGTAACCGAACATGTGGATATAGTGATCGAGGAAGTGGAGAAACTGAAAGAGGCAAGTGCAATAATAGAGTTTCTCTACCCGAGCTGGTTGTCCAACACGGTCGTGGTAAAGAAAAGACCGATAAATGGAGAGTATGTGTGGATTTCACAAGCCTCAACTGGGCTTGTCCTAAAGAATGCTTCCCATTGCCGAAGATTGATCAACTGGTGGATTCTACCTCGGGCCATGCCCGAATGAGTTTTTTAGATGTGTTTCGAGGCTACCACCAGATTGGTGTGCATGAGTCTGATCAGGAGAAAACTGCATTCATCATTCCCGAGGCATATTCTGTTACAAGGTCATGCCCTTCGGTCTAAAAAACGCTGGGGCCACATATCAAAGGATGATCATGAAAATATTTGAGCCGATTCTGGGTAAAACCATGGATGCTTACATCGACGATATGGTGATCAAGAAGAAAGAAGAGTCGGACCATATCAAGGACTTGATCGAAGTTTTCGCGGTATTCAAAAGACGCAAGCTAAGACTGAATGCGGCGAAGTGTGCCTTTGGGGTGAGCTCAAGGAAAATTTTAGGACATTTATTGACCAGACGAGGGACCGAGACCAACCCTAAACAAATCACTGCGATTAGCAACCTCGTAAGCCTGAAAACTGTGAAGGAGGTTCAAAACTCACTGGGATGGAAGCGGCGCTAAACAGGTTCATCAGTAAGTCCTCGAATAAATGTCGACCATTTTTCAAACTCCTTCGCAAGAATGTAAAATTTTCATGGAATGAGGAATGCGAGCTCGCACTCTGACAATTCAGAAAGTACTTAATTGAACTGCCACTTCTTTCCACTCCAGATGAGGGCGAGTTACTCTACGTTTACCTTGTTGTCTTTGAACACGCTGTTAGATCAATGCTATTAAGGGAGGTGAACGGAGAATAATGCCTGATCTATTTTGTTAGCAAGACATTTATGGATTTCCAAACAAGGTACTTGCCGTGGGAGAAGTTGGTGTTGGCTCTAGTTTTAACTTCACAAAAACTCATGCATTACTTTCACTGAGTTTCTGCTGAAAAATATTTTATCAAAAGTTGACTTGTCCGGTCGACTTTCAAAGTGGGCCATCGAGCTCGGATAGTCAGACATAAAGTTTTTGCCTAGGGCAGCGATTAAAGGACATGTACTTGCCGACTTCGTGGTGGAGTTCTCACCCCGAGCTGTGAGTCCAAAACAAGGCTGCCTTGTGTCTACACACAGAAGGGAGGAGAGCTCGAGGGCAGAACCTTCCGAAATCCAATGCTCTGGGGGGACCTGAGGTTATCCAAGAACCACCCCGGACTTTTGAAACAATGATCGAAATTGTTAGAGACACTGTGTCCTTATAATATGGGGTTGTCTAGATTTGGATATTGGAGCTTGCTTGCTCTATTAGAAATGCCTTTTTTTGAACTTGAATTGTACGCTTGACAGTGCACAAGTTTTTTAAAAAATTGGCGTAGGCAAAAATTTGTTAAATGACATCCAAAAGGTGAATGTTAATTTTCACTTGCTCAAAATGCTTATAAATTTTAGCATTCGTGGTTTCCTTCTTTGTACCCGTAATCTTTGAGAAAAAGGTGGGAGAATTGGACAATGCACCTTCTCTTGCTCTTCCTTCCTCAACACACGATCTTGTCACTACTTGGAAGCTCCAAATTTCCAAAACTTAATGGATGATTTTCGAGCCTCGATTTGAACTGGCTTGGGATAAATGGTTTAATCATTTTTTTTTCACTTCTCAGTGTAATGATTGCCTTAAGTTGTTCTATGTGTATTTTAGGAGAACTGGAAGTACCCACACTATGTTGGCCTTGGGGATTGGCTTAAGGTTACGCAGGGAATTTCCCATTTTCATGTTGCATCCCCCCACGGTCGTGGTTAACTTTGAAAGCTAAGTACGGATATCCCCAATGGCTTGGTTATTTTGAGAACATGCTTCCTCTTAGCTTTGAGTGAATATTTGCAATGTGTCCTCAAGACTCCGTTTATGAGGAGATTGGTCCGCATTTTGGGGTTGTGGGGGATGCCCTTATGGAGCATACGTTGGTGCAAGAGATTGATATCCATAGGACCCTTGCCCTTGTGGATTCACATAGTGGGATGGTTGCGATGAACTGGAGGCTTGGTCATTGTCTTCGCTCCCAGAAGTGAATTCTTTACCGCAAGTATACAGGGCGCGAAGTAGTAATAAACTCGAAATATGAGTATCGATCCCAAGAAGAGCAGTACCATGGTGAACACAAAATAACTAAAACAACTATCTCAATCCTAACTTAATCCTACGTATGCTTCAAAAAGAGAAAATAAAATTTTTATATTTGTAGTTGATTGGTTTATCTAAATCTAAGTTATGAAAGAAATGAAAATTGGTTTAAACTTAATGATAAAAACGACTCAGAATCGATTAATCCAATCAACTGAGTCTTTTAGAATTCCAATGGAATCTTTGTATAACTCAAATCCTTCGAATTTTAAAACCAATTATTCTTTCAATCTTCAACTTCTAAAATAAATCTGGTTATTATAATCATGGTCGTGCATCATCGTTTCTTGCAGCACATATACCAAATCCAACTCACGCATAAATATTACAAGGCAGCGTATATACTAAATCAACAATTCATGTATATGCGTTACCGAACACAATAAAATGCCCAAGTTTTTAAAAGTATTTAGAAAGAATAAGGATAATAATAAAAATTAGAAAGATCTAACGATGAATAGTATTTTATCTCTATTGTTCATCCTCGATCCTCAATCGATATTCACAATCGATCCCGAGTTGGGAGACTAGCCACGCATGGCTATGGAACACGAAAAACAAAATATGGAATGCATTCTGATATATGACATCTGATATGAATGATTAAAATTGGAGAACTTGAATTAATATCGAAAAATTATAGAAATAACGCGAGTAATTGAACAAAATCATAAATTGAATTAACCAAATATGAATTTAAATGTATTTGTTTACAAAAATATTAAAAACTATGAAAAACTAAGGTAGGAGGCTATAAAAATCCTAAAAATAACGTGTGTCGTTCATAAAACTGTAAGGAAATATATATAGACTTTAGTTGTTCAAGTCATAGTAGAATTAGGATTTTGCCCAATTTTCTTCTTGGCATTCGAACGCCAATACCATCGTTAGAATGGTAAATACAATTTTCCAGTCAGCGTTCGAACACTTAAAATGGTCTTCAACTTGCGTTTGAACCCTTAATGTAAAAATCCTCCTAGCGTTCGAACGGTAAATACAACGTTCGAACCCTAAGGCAAAAGATCAATTTTCAGCTCCCGGTATTGTTGAACGCTGCACAGAGGCATTCTAACCTTAACCTTCCATTTTTCTTCTTAGTGCTCGAACCCTGGTTACTTCGCAATTTTGTTGTTTGAACGCCAAGGCTTAAACTCCTGATTTTCTTCACATCTTTCGAACGGTAGATTATGCCCCTTTATGGTGTTCGAACGCTCTGTATAATTTTTCCTAAATTCTTCATATTGTTCGAATGATGGTTTCTTCATGCATTGGGCGTTCGAATGCTAAGAACTGTTTTGGAGCTCTTGAAATCCATATCTCGCAATGCTAGTTAGACG
>BRYE01000025.1:2065000-2080000 GCA_030159115.1 Actinidia arguta var. hypoleuca
AATTAGGGTTCCATTTTTATCGTAATCCACTCATCAAAATTTCACATAAAATATACATTGCAATCGTATCGAAATGAGGAGTCCAAATATGTAAATGCCATTATTTGAAAAACACTGTTGCGATAAAACACAAACCATAATCAATGCAAAAAGCCGACTAGGGTTTGAATTTTTTTTTATAATCGGTAAGGCCATTTAATCTCAGATATTAAAGATATGTTCTAAGTATATATACATCTTAATGTATGAAAATCACATGCATCGGAACTCGTTTATAAAATCACCATTATAGCATGCATACATAAATCTTATAAAATATTTATATATGCATTTTCTTAAGCATGGAAGCAACCTATTTAGCTCTGATACCACTGTAGGTTTTAAATTGTTTAATAAAAAAAAAATAGAATAACAACGAAAATGAAATAATTTTATACCTTAAATCAAACAAGATTCAAGGTTGAATCATGTACTTTCAAGTAAATCACGATCTCGCAGTAGATAGTACTACGTACGATATGAGCACTTCCTATAGTCTGCAATTCAAAAGCCCTTCTAGTTCTAGCAGTGAGAACTCTAGAGAGAGAGAAGAGAGAGAAAATTTTTATTTTTCTGTATAATGTATAATGTATCTGTGTACTCCAGTGTATTACGTAGATTTATATATAAGGAGAGTTCTAAGATATAGAATATCTTGGAGATGTTATCTTAATAACCAATTTTTCCTCATTCCTTCATTATACAATACATGGATAATGGGTTATCGGTAAGGGTTATGCCCACTTGGGCAACTCGACCCGATCCAAATTCCAACAGTTGCATATCCTACTAGTTCCATATTTTCCTCCTCAAATCCAGCACGACCTTGTAAACAATCTCCTAAAATCATTTTTAATGCATCTCCAATCCAATCCTTTAAAATGGAGACTCAAAACATAATTTCTAATTAAAAAACTATGTTTAGAAAATTTTACTATTCATTGCAACTCCAATTCAAATCTCTATTTTTTATCTTTGTTTTCAAACCACCTCACAATCATTTTCCTACTTTCCCTTTGAAATTTAGCCACATTCGTTTATAGTTCAATTATAGAACAATTTTTTCTTTCAAAAATTCAAATTCAAATTTCTAAACTTTTATTTAATATATATAATAAAGTTCTCTAAATATAGGAACAAATTGCATTTTCATTTATATAATAAATGATTTAAGTTTACAATCATGTCAATTATCTATTTTATTAAACAAATTGCGATTTGTTCGTGAATTTATAAAAGTGTGATGAAACTGATTTTTTTTTTTATGAATAACTTTCATTGCAAAATTTACGAGATTTATAGTTCAAATGATCGATATAAGCTGGGGGTAGTACCCAAAATAAAATTATAGACAAGTATACAAAGAGATGATTTCTAATTTTCTAGGGCTTAACCCTAACTCAAGTCTTAAAACCCCCAAAGTGAAAATTTTTCGCCATATGTAGTAGGGGTGCACACGGTTCGAGTTAGGCCGGTTCCTTAAAGAATTAGGTACTGGACCGATTCTACAAAATTGGAAATTGGAACCAAATCGATAATTTTTAAGGACCGTACCAGACCTGAACCGTTAATACTGATTCGGTTCCATCTTTGTTCCAATATGTGTAAATATAATTTTAATCCAAACTTTACATATCACTCAAATGTTATCAAATTGTCAAACCAACTAAATACTAACAATATTTAAGTTAAAGTAACTAAGTTAGTTAATTTAGTTAATTAAAATTTAATAAATATTTATAATTTTATTTTTTATATACCTACTTAAATTATTTATAATATTATTTTTAGGTAACTTAGTAACTTGGTCCAGTTTGATTCTGTCCACGATTTCAAAGCACAAAACTAGAAACAGACCGTATACATTGTTATTTTTTGTGAACCATAATCGGACTAATAATTCTGATCAGATCCTCTTCGAACTGGTTCGGTTCCAAATTTCTACTGATTCTTTATACACCCCCAATCTATAGTGTGGGGTGTCCTTACACGCGCATTGTTTTAAGGAAGGGGGAGTGCAATTGGAAATTGGATTGGGAAGAGGGAGGAATTTTAAACAGGGTTTGACAGATTGGGTCCCGCTTTTACCGTACGTGTAGAGATGTCAAGCGTGCCATGCCGGCACGACACAATACGGGCACGGCACGAAAAAATCTGGCACGGGCACGATTTGGGCACGGTATAAGTTGGGCATGGTTTGAGACGGCACGAGTATGGGCACGGGGCACGAAAATGGTGAGGCATGGCACGATAGTTGGCTTGATTGGGCACGGCACGGCACGACATGGCTTAGTCAGGCACGGCACGGGCACAGCACGATAGTTGGCTTGGTTGGGCACGGCATGACACAGCACGACACGAACTTAGTCAGGCATGGCACGACACGACACAGAACTTTGAAGGACACGACAAGGTAATTAGCTTGGCACAACACGAAAGTGGCAAGAAAATGATTAATTATTAAATAAATTAAAATAAAATTTAATTAAATAAATTATTTTTTCATAATAAGAACAAAAATAAGAAAAAATAAAAATAATTTTTTGAATAAGAAAAGTAAAATAAATAAATTTTGACTTGTTTCATGGACCATGGCCATAAATAAATAAATAATAATTAAAAAATATTTTTATTAATAAATTGACTTGCCAAATGTCATAATAAGAAAAAAAAAATTTAAAATTTATATAAAATTATTAATACCAAAAATAAAAAATTTAGAAAAAAATAAAATTAAATTTTGATAACAAAAAATATAAATTTTAAAATTTTGACAGGTGGCCCATAGTAGGCCATAATAGGTAAGAAATATATTTTTAAAAAATAAAAGTTTTAATAATCAAAATTTAAAATTTTGAATTAATAGTCCAAAATTAAATTTTTATTATATTATGCGCTAGTCACACAATCGCAACATAATTATGACGATCTATACCGTTCACTTTATTTTTATTGCTATTTTAATCACTCTCATCAAATTTGAAATCTATCGGATATTGAAAACCCTTTCATCAGGTCATTGATTCATTTATTCATTATAAAATGACAATTTCTCTCCTTCGATCAAGTACGCAACGATAATTAAATCACTTTATTTTTTTCATACATGATATAATCACTCTCACTTAAAATTTAGATGGTTCCGATTCGAAAAAAATTATTATCATGGCCATCGAGTTGTGCATTATAGGACGTTATTGCTCATAAATGCACCGAATGTGATTCGATTAGGTGAATTTTGACATTTGTTCGCCACCATTTTTGAGAAAAATAATAGAATTGATAATATTTGAAATCATAACGGTTTAGATCGAATATTCAGAGAATTGAGTCTGTACTTGCCTTTCAATCCTGCATATCAAACTCATTTGGTTATGAACCAATCCATTATGCTATAGGATAATGTATGATTGCCAAACGATAGAACACGATTATGATGATCTAGACCGTTCAATTTATTTTTCTTGCTATTTTAATCATTATTATCAAATTTGAAATTTATCGAGTATTGAAAGCCCTTTCATCAGGACATTGATTCATTTATTCATTATAAAATGACAATTTCTCTCATTCGATCAAATACACAACGATAAATAAATCACTTTATTTTTTTCATACATGATATAATCACTCCCACTTAAAATCTCAATGGCTCCGATTCAAAAAAAACTGTTATGATGACCATCAAGTCGTGTGTTATAGGATATTATTGCTCATAAATGCACCGAATGTGATCTGATTAGGTGATTTTTGACATTTGATGACGATCTAAACATTTCATGACGATCTACACCGTTCACTTTGTTTGTCTTACTGTTTTAATTACTCTCGCCAAATTTAAAGTCTATCAGGTATTGAAAGCCTTTTGATCGAGATATTGATTCATTAAAAATTAAAAATTATCTCCATCGATCAAGTACGTAATGATAATTAATTAACTTTAATTTTTGCATAGAGGATATAATCATTCCCACGTAAAACATAGACAGTTTCAATTCAAAGAAAAATAACCTGACGAGGTGGTGGTATAACCCCTCAAAACTACTTTTTGTCACCTATACCATTTGAGAGGAAAAACATGCAATTTGAGACCAATTTAATTCGTCATCAAAGATTATTTTTTTTGTAGTGACGGCACGACATGAGTCACATGATTAAGTAAGTCGATCGGCACGGCATGACACGATAAAAATATGGGTATGACACGACACAATTAAGTTAGTAGGCCGGCACGACATGACACGATTAAGTAAGAGGACTGGCACGGCACGTCATGATTAAGTAAATGGGCCGACACGGTTACAAAATGGCATGGCACGGCACGACACGAATAAAAAAAAATGGCACGAAACGACACGATTAAAAATGGCAAGGCACGATTAAGGCACGGTACAAAAAGGCACGTTAAGTAAATGGGCCCAACACAGCAAGGTTGGCACGGAAGAAAAGTGGCACGGCACGGCACGGCGGGCACGTTTGACAACTTTACATACGTGTTGTGGGATCAGCAATTAGATATCCAGTAGACTGACTTGAGTACTTGACTTTCCCCTCGTCGAGTCACCTTCCTTAACTAATTAACCACAATGGTGAAGTTGTCATAAGCAAAAACTATTTACCATCTAAAGACGCTACAGTACAGATTTAAAAAAATAAAGTACCTAGTAGGCTCGTGTATAATATTCTCATAATTGATCATAATTAAAATATATAATATAATCAAAAAAATCATAATTTTTTTTATCACAAAAAATCATAACAACTATTTTTAACATTCACTCTCTTATAACATTTATTACAACTGATCATAACATAAACTACACCAATCGTAATACTTTTATGGTACACACAATGTGTAGTATAAATTTTTTCTTTACCAAATAATCAAATTTAATGATGAATTTCAATACTTAGCAAAAACAAATTAGTGAATTTTCAATTTTAGTGCAAGTGAAGTGAAGAGAGCGATTAATTTAGGGAGAATTTTAAGTAAAAAGGGGGAAACTTCAAAAAGTATTATTAAATACATGGAAAAACTTATGTATGTTGTAATGGCATGAAATATTCAACCATGGTCCTCGTCGGCATACCTTTACCAAGCTATGAGGCAACAGTTAGCTTATATGCAAAGGCTTCTTTGATACCCGCACACCCAGGTAAGAGCTCTCATGATGTGACAGAATAGCTACAAAACACACCTGAGAGCATGATTGGGTTAACCACCTACTCACTGACATGATGTTGCCACATTTATGTACGTGCCGAGTTACGCTATAAAATGCACTAGCCTCTCTCATTTGAAAGTAATCAACTTTCTCTTTCTCTCTAGACCTAGAGCAAAAAAACTTATCTTTTACTTTGTTCTTCTTCTTCTCTGGTCATTGACCTGACTGTCGAAGAATCGTTCCCAGAATAACTTTGGGCTGTCCTCCTCATTATTTTTATATTGTAGGCTCGGCCGAAGGAGATTAGAGGTGTTGTGGTAGGAAATTGGGGCAAGCAACCAACAATCAGAACTGTTCAATTACCTCAGTTCTGGACATCGACAATAACTCGGGTGACCTGTGCAGACTAACCAATGTGACCGTCCGGGGCGAGGCCGCTCAAAACTCTTTCGGCGTGCGAATCAGACCAAGACGAGAATAAGCTAAGCAATGAGAAAGCAAAGTTGTATGTGCGTTTGTGTCAGAATTAAATCATACCTTTTCATAATGGTGGAGCGGGCCTTTTATAGTTGGAGAATAGAGAGTCGTATAAGGAAAATGCGGTGTGATCTTCGGACAACCAGCTATGGAAATATATCCCAAAGATATTGGAGTAAACATAGGAGACTGTCATATGGAGAATATCTCCCAATTATAGGGGTTATGAAGGAGAGGGATTCTACTTGAGGACGGAGTCTTTGGGCGACCATACATCGCCCTCGCCGTTGGGCGATGTGAAAAATGGCTTGCTCAGTTTGGAGCAAATCCTTGCAATCTGAACATAATATGGAGAGGTAAATAAGTTGTATGGGAAGTTGTAAATTTATCCCACATCAACAGCCCCCTACTTGAGATGCCGAGGTGAAATACTTGGGATCTACGAGTAGCAAAGGAAGTGAGTGCCTCCTAATGACGTGGGCAAATAATGATTACACGCCTTCGTTGGCCGACACATGGCAAAGTGCATTAATGGCGGAATGACATTTTTGCACCTCTTGGCAGGAATGGCGGAGGCTTTTGGCGGGAGTGGCGGTTTTTATTCTCAGAACTTGAAACATAGTGCGATCTTAACCATTGATGTTGACAGATCTCAGCCCTCGATACTTCTTATAAATAGAGGGTCTCCCTCTTCATTTGTACTTTTTTGCTTGTGCTGTCGAACTGTTGTTCTTGCTCCAATGTTAACCTCGCCCTCACTAACTCGCCAACAATGCTCTACCTATCCAGTAAGTATTTTCTACCAGTTCTTTCTCCAATTTTGATTCTAATTGCATGTCAAGTAGGTCCGGGGTAGATAACTTAGAAAACCTTGAGGATTTATTACCATCTTGGGTATCTGAACATTTGGGAGAAGGATCATCTTACATGGCTGACGAGGTGAATCAGTTTCCCTCCTCACCAAGGGAAATCCTTCTAGGGTAGATCCTCTTGAGGTATCCCCTTCTCGGGATGATTCCCCAGACCACGGGGACCATTGGATGGTTACTCACACCCCCGTAAAAATTTAACAAGCGTCATAACTCAGGGCGACCTAGATCACTTGAGGATGACATACTTCTTCCCGACCGGGCTCCAAGCCAGGATTCCTGATGATGGCGAGACTATCTTGTCTACTCGCCCAAGCAAGGTAGTTTTCTACAATTCTACTTTCCCTGTCGGCCTCAAGCTCCCAATTCATCCCACTATCAGGAGAATAATAAATGTTTACAACATTTGTCCCGCCTAACTTTCTCCCAATGCATGGTGATTTGTTATCTATGTATTGGTGATATGGAGACTCTATAGGTGCCATATTTCTCTCAACGAGTTCAGGTGCCATTACACATTGTTTAAGAGTCCAAAGCCAAACTCTAGGTGGTTCTATTTCAAGGTGAGACCAAGCAAAAACTTGGTTAAGGGATCTCCCAACAACGTTAAAGGATGGAATAGGATATTCTTCTTTGCCTCGGGAGATGATTGGGAATTTCTTGGGTGAAGGAACTCGGGTTCCACGATCATGGGGCATCCCAAGTTAGCCTCGTTTCTTTAGTACGTTATTTTTATTCAAGTATATCATCTCGTCTCAAGCTAACCAACAATCTTTTCTCTTTTTTTTTAGGCAAACACTACAACAGATTGGCCATTTTGAATGATACCGAGATAAAGAGATCTAAAAAAGTTTTCAAGAGGATAGGACTGAGAGGATACTTTGAAGTCCCAAAAGTGCTTGATTCTCTGACATTCCACTGGTTCTTCACCCCTGGTCATGTTGAAATGTCTTCTAGTGGCAAGGACAACAAGTCTAAAGATGGCACAACTGTTTCTTGGGGCAAAGCGGGTGAGTCCCGCCCTTTTTGAGATAAACACCCCTGGCGTGACAGCCCCCGAGATGAATTCTTAGAATATATAGGAACCATCAGGAAGGAGATGAGGAGGATATTGCCTCATATTCTTGATTTTACCCTGCTAAGGTGGTCAGGGGAAAAGTCTGAGATCCTGACTTGAGTTTTATACCAAGTAATTCGATCTCAAGCTCGAATTCTAAGTCAGAGTCCTGGTCAGACTCAGGGCTACCTCCCTAACTTAGATTGCATAGTATTCTCTTCAATATTTTGAAGTGTTTCACCTCTTTCCTGTACTAATGTTCATTTTTATTTTGTAGCTATGTCGAAGAGAATCAGCTTGGCGAAGCTCGGCAAGAAGGTGGAGGAAAAGAAAGAGACCAAGGTTGTTACCTCTTCCACCACAGGCATGGTGATCAAAGACCGGGAGAGCTTCAAGGCTGCTCTCTCTTCCACCAAGGGCATGGTGATCCGGGAGAAACGACCCAGGGAAGAAGCTCTCGACACCTCACCCATCAAAAAGGGCAAGGTCAATGATTCGAAGGGAAAGGAAAAGGAGATGATTCCATTGCTTGATGCTAAGAAAGCCAAATCCAACAAGACGACGAGTGGAACTACTCGCCCACCAACTTCCAAAGAGGGCACCTCGGCCAGACCAAACCATCTATTGGGACCCAAGGCCTCAGTGATGGCGAGTGCTTCTGTAGTTGAGAAGATTCTGGCTGGGGTGGTGCTTTTCGTCGATAGAGAGAAGGTAGAAAAACTTGGCTCGGATCAGGTGGTTCCTAAATTTCTCAATTGTATTAGCCAGGTATCTACCTATTTTAATTCTTAGCTCTTGTTTTTTGTATCCCCATTTATTCAAGGTGCTCATAAAATCTTCATTGTAACAGGAAGTCATGCTAGGGTCCATCCTCGTTTTCAGAATGCTCGAGCTGACTCACCCGAACTTGAAATGGTCCTTGCTCAAAATTGGGCCATAGAGGCCGAGAAACTTTTGAACGAATATGTTAAGCAAGCGAATGCGGCTGAGGTCGAGCTGAAAAAGAAGTCCGATGACATGGCAAAGTTAGAAGAGGTGGTGGCTGAGCTCAAGTTTCAAAATCACTAATTTACGAATGAGAGAGAAACAGCCACAGACAATTTGGCAAAGTCAGAGATGTTGATTTCTGAATTAATGGACCGAGAAGCTCGCTCCAAGATGCTTGCCATTGCGAAATTCAAATTCTCGAGTGACTTCCAAGAGGCAATCGAGAATGCTGCCTCTAAGTATTTCAGTGAAGGGTTTGACTTCTACAAAAGGCAATTAGTTATCCATCATCCCCACCTCGGCATTGATCTTGATGCCATGGACATGGATCATGAACTACTTGAGAAGGATGAGAGAGAAGCTGAGAAGAAGGAAGAAGTTTGGGAGGACGAGCAGGATAAGGGCGAGGACAATATCAGCCCTCTTTCTCCTTAATTTTGTAAAATATTTGTAATACCTCTTGTAATTGTGAATTGTCAATGAAATGAGTCCCTTTTTCATATTGACTTGTAATGACGATATCATTCAATAGCATGGCGGGTAAGACTTAAATATTCAAACAGGCGAAACTAATTTGGAGAATATATATCGTTGGCGATATCAAAAGGGATAATTATCCTGGATTGTGGCGACCAAAACTTTGATAATTTGATGAAATTACGTTAGTCCTGTCGAATGAATTCTGACAAATTGAATGTCAACAACTTATAAACTTTTGATCAGGCGGAAAGAATGACACCATCATGGCGAAATGATTAACTGGTTGATTATTGGAGATCAAGATGCCTAGCCGTCATCTGAATCAGTTTGATTTCTCAAAGAATATGCAATCATGATAATGGCGACATCCACAATAGTGATCAAGATGCCTTATCATATCATAATGAATTAGCGTTCTTGATTTGGCGATAACAGAATAAACTTCTGCAGATAAGATCAACTGAGAAATTTTATCAATTAACCATAAAGACAGGCGATCATTATATAATTTTGATTAACCATACAAATGAATAATCATAAGATAGGTGATGCCACATCGGTTAGTCGATCTCGTTCTCATGGCGATCAGACGCTTTATTGATAACATTTTTTCTAGTGTTTGGCGTTCCAGGGGTGAGGAAGGGTTTTCCCGTCCATGTCTTCCAGTCAATAAGTTCTTGGTCTGAATATTTTGGCAACCTTGTATGGGCTTTCCTAGGTAGGACCGAGCTTCCCTACACTTGGTTCCTTTGTAGACAAGGTAACTTTTCTTAGGACTAGGTTGCTTGGCAAGAAAGATTTGTACTTGACTCTTTGATTTTAGTATTTGACGACCTGGTGCTTGTATGCTGCTTGGCATATCTCAGTTTGCTCTCCTTTTTCGTCAAGGAGGTCAAGGTCGAGTCTCAGCTCAAATTCATTATTTTCCTTATCGAAATTTAAGGTTCTGAACCTCGGCATTCCTATTTCCACTGGTATAACAGATTCCGTCCCATATATCATAGAAAATGGTATCTTAACAGTAGGAATTTTTCTCATTGTATGGTATGCCCAAAGTATGCTCGGCAAGTCTTTCACCCGAATACCTTTGGATTTTTTAATCTCGTCTTCAAATTTCTCAAGATTATTCTATTGGTGACTTCCACTTGGCCATTTGCTTGAGGATGACCAGGCGAAGAAAAATGGTGGGAGAAAGCGAGGTCTGAGCAGAATTTCTTGAATTCATCATTGTCAAATTGCCTAGCGTTGTCCGAGATGATAACCTTGGAAATTCTAAATCGACAAACAATGCTTTTCCACATGAAATTCCTGGTATTTTTTTTGATCTTGGCAAGAGGTTCGGCTTCTATCCACTTCATGAAGTAGTCAATGGCGAAGATCAAGAACTTCCTTTGTAATTGGGCTTGAGGTAGGGGTCCAAGTATGTTTACGTCCCACTGAGCAAATGGCCATGGACTGGTCATCGAGACCATTTCAGTGTGAGAGAGATGACTAAACGAAAACTGGTGGCATTTATCATATTTCTTTGTGTACGTCACCGCATCTCGTTCCATTTGTGGTTAGAAATAATCTTGGCGAACTATTTTTCTCACTAGCAATCTCGCTCCTAAATGATTTTCACAGATGCCTTCATGAATTTCTCTCATTACATATTTTCCTTCCTCAGGTCAAAGACACCTTAGGAGGCTGAAAAAGATCTTTTATACAATATTCCATAGAGAAGGCAAAACTTCGCAGATCTGTATTGGATTCGACAAGCTTGGAATTTGTCTAGAGATAGTATAACATTCTGGAGATATGCGATAATGTCATCCATCCATGTCGAGCCCACTTCCGTCTGATAAACTGATTTGGCGACCTCAATGCTTGGGTTTAGTAAAAACTCTAGGGGTCTACTCTTGTCTAAGACAAAATCAAAGGTTGAGGCGAGGTTGGCTAGAGCGTCAGCCTTCTTATTCTCTACTTTGGGAATTTGGCAAATTTTAAAGTCTTTGATCTTCCAAGACACATTCTTTGACTTGGTTCACTACAAGTTGTCTAAGTAGGCCAACATCCTTGTATCTTTGGCGAGGTAGTCCCATTCGACTTGGTTCACTACAAGTTGAGAATCATTGAAGGCGTCTAAGGAATCAACTCCTAGATCCATTGCAACTCTGAGTTCAATGAGGAGAGTATCATATGCGACTTCATTGTTGGTGGCTTTAAACCCCATACGAATGGCGTACTCCATCAGCTCGCCTAAAGAAGTTTAGAGGACCAGCCCTGCACCGCAACCATGTTGGTTTGATGACCCGTCTACATACAACTTCCATTTGGAGAGGTCTTCATCAGAGTTCTATCCTAGGTTATGTCCTGTCTCCATTATGGGTAGATTTTCTTCAGGTTTCGAGGCGACGTCATATGTGAATTTGGCCACAAAATTAGCCAAGGCTTGAGGTTTGATCACCATTCTTGATCTGTAATCAATGTGGAACTCGATCAGCTCTATGGACCATTTGAAGAGCCTTCTTGAGGTGTTAGGTTGTTGGATAATTTGCTTCAAGGGTTGGTCAATCAACACAGCAATAGGATGCACCTGAAAATAGTAACGAAGTATTCTAGCAGCAATCAGGAGGGCTAGGCGAGCTTTTCAATTTTCCTGGTCTCGACTCCCATGACGACTTTTCTAACATAATATACTATTTTTTGTATTTTATCTTCTTTTCGGATAAGCACTGTACTTACTACTGTTGGCGAAACAAAAAGGTATACGATAGCTCCTCGCCCATAATGGGTACTGTAAGCAAAGGAGGCGAGCCAAAATACTTCTTCAGTTATTGGAATGCTTCCTTAGATTCATCATTCTATTGGAAAGATTAATTTTTTCTCAAGATCTTAAAGAATGGGAGGCATTTGTTAGCTGATTTGGAGACAAATCTGTTAAGGACAACTACTCGCCCAGTCAATTGTTGTACTTGGTGAATGTTTCTGGGTGAGCTCATTGCAAGCAGGGCTTGTATCTGGTCTGCACTTTCCTCGATCCCTCGTTTGGTCACCCAAGGAACTTACTGGAGGAGACGCCAAAAATGCACTTGGAAGGATTTAGCATCATTAGGTGATTCCGCAAGACGCCGATGCCTCCTCTAGGTGGGTTATGTGATCTGCAACCTTGAGGCTTTTGACGAGCATTTCATCTATGTACACTTCCATTGTCTTCCCAATCAGCTCTTTGAATATTTTATTCACCAATCTCTGGTACGTTGACCCCGCATTTTTCAAATCAAACAGCATAACTTTGTAGCAGTATAACCCTCTCTCAGTAATAAAAGAAGTTTTCCTCACGTCGGGAAGATGCATCTTGATTTGGTGATATCCGGAGAAGGCGTCCATAAAGCTAAAAAGTTCATGTTTGGAGGTGGCATCAACTATCAAGTTAATTTTTGGCAAAGGAAAATTATCTTTTGGACATGCCTTGTTGAGGTCGGTGAAGTCAACACATACTATCCACTTTCTTCCCTTTTTAGGGATGACGACAACGTTGGCAAGCTAATCCGAGTAATGGACCTCTCTAACGACATTGGCCTTGATGAGTTTTGCCACCTCTTCTTCTATGACTTTGAGTCGCTTGGGGGTAAATTTCCTTCTTTTTTAGAAAATTGGAGGATAGTCAGGGTTGATAAATAGTCTATGAGTGGCGACATGAGGATCTATTCCGAGGACGTCGCCCTGTGACCATGCAAAGACTTCAAAATTCCTTTCCAAAAATTCTACCATAGCACTCCTTAATTCCTCAGTCAACTTTGTCCCGATCATAACATGGCAATCTAGATGGTTTGGATGAATAGAGACTAGAGTAACTTCTTCCAAAGGCTTAGTATTTTTCGATTCTATGGGGTCCACTAAGGTAATTTCTTCCATCTCGTCTCTCAATGCCTCTATCTCAGTATCAACGATCTATAATTACTATTGGCTACATGGTTTGGGAGGAGATTCAATCTTCATGGCCGAGATGAAGCACTATCTGGCCATTTTTTGATCGCCCTTAACCTTACCTATCCCAGTTGAAGTAGAGAATTTCATCTTCAGGCGATAGGTTAAGGTGATCTCCCTTATTCCTCCTAGAGTTGGGCGACCTAGGATTGATTGTAGGGTAAAGGGCAATCCACTATAATGAAATCATGTCATATAGTGGTCTAGTGGGGTTCTATTCCCAAGGTCACTAGCAACTTGATCCCGTCAAGGGGGTGTGGTGTGTTTTCTCTAAATCCGATGTGAAATGAAATGAATGCACCTTATCTAACCCAATTTTTATCTTGTCAAATGCCGAGATGAACAAGATGTTTGCCAAACTTCCGTTGTCAACTAGTATCCTTTGCACGTTGAAATTGGCTGTGATGGCTGAGACGACCAAGGCATTGTCATGAGGGAGGTGCAAGCCCCACATGTCATCATTGGTGAAGGTAATAGGCAAATGAACTCCATCTACGGGCGAGGAAATATTATAGACTTCTTCTTTTGCTCTCCCCGCTAGCATTTCTGGCGTGCCTCTTTTGAGACGAGCTCGAACTTCCTCCTGATCCAAACCCTCTATGAATCATCTGTACGTCTCCAGCGGTTGGTCTGTCGTCGCTATATCTCCTTTCTAGTGAGCTGGGAGGTGGGAAATCTAAACCATACTTCCTTAGATATCCCTTCTTGATAAGGTCGACTATTTATTCTTTTAATTGAAAACAATCTTCAGTGTTGTGCCGGTGATCTCGATAGAACTCACAATACTTGTTCTTGTTCCTTTTTCGAGGATCGATCTTGATTTTTCCAAGCCACTTTATGAATTCCTCGTGCTTGATCTTCACGAGCACTTAGGCGATAGGAGCATTGAGAGGGGGCAATATCAACTCAGGGCGGCGAAGTGGAGTGCAAGGACGCCTATCGTTGGTTCGTCGCCTCGAATCTCAGTCTGGCCTCTTGTTCCTCGTCTCATCCCTGTAGTGCGTTCGCCTGGTGTCAAGTTCCTTTCTTTTGTCATCCCTTCCTCGCCTTTTTCATTTAGCCTCAACTAACTCCTCCGCGGCAATATACTTGTCAACCCTACTTTGGAGAGTAGACAAGGTTTTAAAGACGTTCTTCAAGAGGGAATCAAACAATGGTCTTGGGCGAAGTCCCTCCATCATGGCCATCACCACCACCTTGTCACTGGGATCTTCCACTTCTAGAACAGCAGGTTGAACCGCTTCACATAGTCCTCCAAGCTTTCAGTCTCTTTTTGGTGAACTATGAAGAGGTGAGAGGCATTTTTCTGCCTGATTTGGCAACTCATGAAATTAGCAATGAACAACTTGCTTAGGTCGTCGAATGAGTAAATGGTTCCTATAGATAGTTTTTTGAACCATGACCTCACTGACCCCTTTAAGGTAGCAGAGAAGGCTTTACATATTACTTCACCAGAATATCCTTGGAGTGCCATCAGGCTTTTGTATGAATCAAGATGATTCATGGGATCTGTCTTTCCTTCATAGAGCTCGAGCTGAGTAGGCAACTTGAATTTGGAGGAGACTCTGGTCTTCATTACCCTTTCTATGAATGAAGGTTCAGTATGTTTGATTAAAGCATCCACGATCACTGGAGCACTCGTACCTGTATTGATGGCATCAATACGGGCATCGAGGTCCCTAATCTTTTAATTGATGGATCTATCTCGGCGTCTGGGCACTTGGTTATATCAGAAATGTGATCTTTCTCTTCTTCTGATCTCATCGCCTTCTACTCTGGGAGTCTTGTTGGATGATCGGAATTTTGACGAGTAAGAAAAGCTTTCTCGTCTGGGACGGGGATTTAGCAATCAATGTCGCCGGTTTCTGTTCGAACGTGCTTGGCCTGTACTTCGATGCCTTTAGGGATTGATCATCACCCAAACATTAAGAGTGGCGAGATTGTTGAACTTCAAGAA
>BRYE01000025.1:2090000-2092500 GCA_030159115.1 Actinidia arguta var. hypoleuca
TTATATCCATAAAAATTTATAAAAGAACCATAAAGATCCATAAATATTCATAAAATTATCAAACATACCAATAGAATTCATAACAAATCTATTCATAAGAAAACATATAATAACAATAGGCACAAAAATTCACAATAAGACTAATATGATTCATAACCAAATTTAATCAGCTATTTAAGTTACCATTATTTAAAGGTTCAAATTAATTTTTTTTTTCATATAATAGCTATTAAATAAAATATGCATCATAAACCTCAAACAAGGAGTGTGTATATATTGTAGCTTTTCCCTAACCTTACTCATTGGAACCAACATTGTGCTCTTACTCGATTTATGCGAGTAATTGTCACAAAATGGAAGCTTCTACAGTAACAAACAAATATATTGTTATTTTTTGGACCCACTCTTAAATCTTCAATAATTGGTATTAGAACCACGTAAACCTCCGCGAAACGCGGTTCCTACGACATTTATGTCTGGATATATATATCATTAATTTAAACATTGTACTATACTAGCACACGAGGGGAGTGGTCCACATATAACGTAGGGGATATTACCAAAAAACAAAAAAAAAATCAGGATTTGGCCACAATAAATAGTTAAAAATTGAAGTTTTAATTTGACTATAATTAAAATCCTCATTGAGTCTCGGTTTCATTAGGATTAAAAAAACCAATAGATTCTTACAAAAAAAAAATGGGAAAACAATATTTTTCAAAAGTTATCACCTTTTAAAATCCTTAATCAAATATTTTAGATCTCATTTTTAAGTTAAAATAGATGTAATTAGGGTTCACTTTTAAGTTAAATATTCAAGTCACTTTTCAAAGGCCTGCTTAAAAATGAACCCTAACTATGTCAATTAAATGATGATAACATTGAACGAATTTATTTTAGCTCAATTTTTTTTACAAGAATTAGTTGGTTCTATCAATCTTAATGAACAGAGACTGATGGAGCGATCAGATCAAAACTCTAAAGTTTAATTTGTTACTAAGGTTAAATTCTGAGTCTTTTTTTGTAATATCTCCTATAATGTATGTTTTTTTTTTTATAATAATGCATTATGGGACAGCTTGGATTTCTTAAGACCCAAAATTAATTATACAATATAATTTTCGTTTCCTAACCACTAACATATATAGTACTAATATTTAACCAAAGGACAATTGAAAAAAAATGCCACGGATAGTGATAGGCTTTTAATTTGAAGATTGATTTTGATTGCGATCTAATTGTTTATAAGTGAATGATGGAACATTCTTTGTTATGCCCAATTATAATATATGATTATGATCTTTTTTTCTTTTTTCTTTTTGTGTCATGATATGATTATGATCTCAATTGTTGACTTTGTTTATTAGAAGAAATGACAAAAAATAACCTTAGGATTTGACCTAGGTAACAAATTAAACTCTTAAAACTTAAAAGTTTTGGTTCAGTTACAATTAAAATCATTTGTCAACGTACATTTTATTAAGGTTGACGAAACCAATTATTTCTTGTCCAAAAATTGGCAAAACTATGTTGTCCGATACTATCCCCTTTTAAATACTCTAATCAGGTTTCTTTTTTATCCAAAATTCTATAAAATGACTTGAACATTTATCTTAAAACTGAACTATAATTGTATCAAAAATGAGCCCTAATTACAGTGATTAGGAGTATATCGTTGAGCGATTTTGTTTACTTAATCCTTTGGCAAGAATAAGTTGGTTCTTTCTATCCTAATGAAATAGATACTAACGGATGATTTAATTGTGACCGGATCAAAATTCTAGAGTTTAATTTGTTACAATTAAAAGATAGTTTATTTGTTATTAAGGTCAAACTATGGGGTCTTTTTTATAATTTTCCCTATATATTATATCTAAAAGAACTATTAATGACCCAAAATGGGCCTGAATTTTCTCCCATTCCTCATTACCTCGTGCTTCTGTTGATTGTTGGGCAATGCTCTTTTCAGATGAAGGGTTCAAACTGGGTTATGGGCCCATTCTCTAGGTCTTAATACATTTCAATTCCACACATTAGAATCTCTGTTAGTGATTGGATTAAAGATTAAAAAAATAAATAATAGAGATAATGTATTTTGTGCGGTCAACATTCACGATAGAGTCCACCACAAAAATGCATAACTCACCACATGTGAGTATGTACTGTTCAAAATGCATTGTCACTTACAAAACTCTTAAAAATTTAGTAAAAAATAAATAAAACAGTTAGATGATGTCTTTTGGAGTTTGTACCAAGGGGTGTGCATAACGTTGACCATGATAAAGCTATCCCATAATTTATTTAATGTCATTTGTTTTATTTTGTTTAATGTTTTTGGGTGCAACTGAATAAACATTTAACTGGACCCAAAAACACTTGGTGACGAAGTAGAGGCGCAAGTGAAGTCCCACATTCACATATTCAATGGAGTAAAATTTTTTTTTGCCAGTGATTTTTATACTCCTTTTTTTTCAATTACACTTTTTTTCTTGTCTTTATT
>BRYE01000025.1:2100000-2102500 GCA_030159115.1 Actinidia arguta var. hypoleuca
GAATAGTTGTTGATTTTGTGGTTGTTTTCTTGTGTGCTGAGAAACTTGTTGAGCTTGACTGTCAGATGTGGGTGTGCTTGGAGAAGTAACAGTAGGTTGGGGATGGGCTGGTGGTATTTGTTCTGGTGTAGGTTTTCGTTTCAAAGGCTTATGAGTAGGTAAGGGGAGAAAAGCTGTTGTGTTGAAAAGACCAGAGGAATTTATTGGTGCGGAGGGTCCAAACAGTGGTTGGGATTGAGGAACATACGAGAAATATAGGAAGAGGTTGGAGTGAAGGGATCCATGAGCATGTCTTTGAGACTGCACTGAGAATAGCTACTGAGTATAGTTGTGCCTTTAGATTTTTCACTTCAGCTTCCTTTTGAGAGAAAACTGAAGTGAAAGCATTGTAATTATTAATCATCTGAATTTCAGTATGGACTTGTTGCTGAAGATTGGCAATGATCTATTCATGTGAGGTGAGCTTCTAGGTGTGAGCTGTGCTTGAGAATTTTCAATTCTTTGGAGATCTTTATTTCTTGGCAACAAGTGACAGTGATGTGGCATCACGTGGTGGTCTAATTAAGTGACCGTTGGTAATGACATGGCACCACTGGTGCCTTTTCAATTCTTTGGAGATTGTTATTCTGGACCACTTAATTAGACCACCACGCGATGCCACGTTACTGCCACTTGCACCAGCGGAGCACGAATGCTAATTTCTTGGACTTTGACACTGTAGCAAGCCAAAAAATAACTTTGGCCAGAACCAGTGAACTGAATGTGATCAAGGGCTGGTTTAGCTGCTCCCAAGTTGGGTTAAACAGGCAGGTCGAAATGACAAAACTGACCTTGACTTTATATTTTGACATTGGACTGTACTGAAATCAACGAGACCTGAACCAACCCATGCCAATTAAGTCCATTTGCCATAGCTCTTTCCATTTGGACCTTCTGTAAATACAAATGAAGGTAGTATCCTCTCTCGGTTGGACTGCTCCAGCTCTTCTCCAGTTGCCTCTAGATCCATCTGACGTGTTTTGCCACTCTGCGGTGAACCTCTGACCAACTATCAAACCCAACTTTTCCTTCTTCGTAATGTGCTAGTACAAATATGGAAGGCGTGAAATGTTTAAACCATTTTAAAGGATTCAAGAAGGGAAACTGTGAGTTTGGAGAGGTAGTCGCTAATCTAACAAAAGGTACATTTAGTTAAATTTGGAATCATCGTCTTTCTCCTAGTCGCTGCAAAGCCTAACCTTCTAATTAGGCCTACAAGCCTGTGCATTATTTACGAGACACCTCCTCAAGTATCAGCTAAGGGACTTCTTACACCAACGTCAGATGATGTCAGTCCCTCAGTTGGATAGGTCATGAGTTGTTGCACTAGTCTGGTTAAATAATTCCAGCATTGACCCTACAAATTCTTGAATTGAGATTTTTAGAGGTTAAAAGTCTGAGAACAACTGCCCAGCACACAATCAGGAATGGAAACTGGGCAGGCCTGGGATGACGCCTCCCTTTCTAGAACACTTTTCTTTATTGTCTCAAGCTGATGAAGAATATCCCATTAGAATTTTAATTTATTTAGGCAGTTGGTTTGTTTAGGACTTATTTCCTTTATTGGATTAGTTTGGTTTGCCTATAAACCGCTTTGATGTGTAGTGAGCTATTGTGTTATGATTTGATTTGAATAATCAGGATTGATTTGGGAGGAATTTGTTCTACTTGTTCTCTCTCATTTTTCTCCGAGTCCAATCTTTTTCTGCTTCATTTTCACTTCTGGTGCTACATAACACACGCTCGTTTTGTCTCATAGTCTGGTATGGTATAATCTACCATGAATACAAGAGAGTTGTTTTTCTTGACTTACAAGTATGCTGTATACTACACAACTACCCTTTACTACTCTACACTAGGTTGGAACTAGTTTGGAATCGATTTGCAACTACTTTTGGTTAGCGAGATGGAGCTAGTAGTCATCTTCTTTTGGCTTCAATCTTTGGTACTAGTCATATTGATTAACGGAGTTTTACATTTATTGTGGGAAAATATTTTGAATAATGGTAAAATATTTTTATTGGGTTTTAGAGACTATGAATTCTTATTGGGTTATTTATAATTTTTAATTGTTGATTTCTAACTATTAATTTTGATTTAAGACTGTTTGATGCTCTGAAATACAATTTGAGGTTATTTATTTGTTGGTTTACTTCAAGGGATGTTTTATTTTTTAAGAAGATCTAATGTTTGGAGTTGGATTTCCGGGCTTGGGGTGTTACATCAGAAAATAAACTTTCCATTTTATTCAAATGATGCTTTATGCTGCCTCTGAGTGCTAATTTTGTTGAACTTGCATTAAATATTGTCTTAATTTTACCTAACTTAGAACTCCAAATATGTTCACAAGGGAATAGGTCCTCAACGGTGCTGCCATGAATGTTGAAATGCTCATCATCGATCGTTTGTTGCTTGGTGTTGGCATTGGATATGCTAATCAGGTAAACAACAGTTATAATAT
>BRYE01000025.1:2120000-2125000 GCA_030159115.1 Actinidia arguta var. hypoleuca
CGTGTTTTGATCAGAAACAGAGGGTGGATTCTAATACGTGATCTACTTCTTTCTCTCTATATAAAATCATATATATATATATATATATATATATATATATATATATATGAGTGTGTGTGTGTGTGTGTGTGTGTGTGTGTGTGTGTGTGTGTGTGTTACCCTAGAGAACTACGAATGCACACATATATGTAGGCTACGGTAGAAACCGCAAGGAGTTAATAAGGATTTGATTTTATATGGAAATAGGAAAACTTAATTCAACCTGAATTAAAGTCTTATTTTTCATAAATTATAATTAATACCACTAAGAATTATAATTGTATTTTGGCCCTTATCTTAAAATTATATTTCGAGCTCCCTGTCGATTAAAATAATTAATGACAATTATAATTAATTGACATCTTCAAAAATTCATTGAGACCTTCTATTTAACTTATTTGATATGTCATATATAAAATTCACTTGCAGAGTTTGACATAATCAAAACTTATAGGTTAACTCAAGGGGGTATGATCAATCCATAAATCAAGACACGAATTTCGTTAATAATTAATATTCAATATACACATAATATGATCATCTAATTCACAAAGTTTGCGGATACACAAAAGAACTTCACTTCATGTGAACCAAAACGATCAACATTAAATGCACATATTTAATAATTATTTTAGGATTAAGAGTATAAGTATTCATAATAACCATGGGGTACTAATTGTGTTATAAATTCAGTACAAAGTCAATCCCCAAAACGTTTTTGTTCAATACAAACAAAGTGTGCTAGCATAATGAGTCAAAACTATATCGTTTTTCGTAATCAAGATAAACTTATTAAAATATTGTGCTACAGTCCAACCGATGATTTGTCCAATTTTATTTAAGACTGTGAACTAAACACTTATATTCCATAAGAATTGAGGATAAGATCTTTCTTATGTAACCTGAACTCTACATTTTTTCATGACCCAATCTATTTATACATGTGAGTCCACCGTAACACGTGTCATTGTGATCGGCCAGTGAAGTCCACTCACTGAGGCCTATTACTCAACTAATTTATGAATTTTTCTTCCATTCAAGATATTTATATTTGAATGCAATAGTATATACATAAGCGTATTTAAACTATCCAGAGCTAACGTGACACTAGAAACTATACAAATATCTTTACATTCTTCTTGAATATAAATATTTAAAATTACAGTTCTAGCTACAAGTCCGGTAAAACCGTCATCAAAACTATAACAATTCAAAAGAAATAGCATTCCTATACTAAGTACATAGCATAAGACATAAAAACTAACTAAGGTCATCTGATTTTAGTCGCGCTTCACCTCATTCTCATTACCTAAAATTGTTACGTATAACTACGTCTTAAATACTAAGTTAGTATGAGTCAAGTTATATAAAACATACTGGTGCCCATAAAATTATATGTTACAAATTCATTTCAACATGAAATCACTTGTCACAATCTCGGCTCATCTAGACCAATCTTTTTATTAAAATCCTTGGCTCATCGGGCCAAGTACCCTTGGTTAAATAACTTTACTTTTATCAATCCTTTTATCATAATTATTGGCTCAACTAGGCCAATTACTCTTGATCTTTATCAAGATTTCAAAATGGTATTTGATTGACACTTGTAAGACAATTCTCGTTCAACGATCATACGTAATTAGGAAGCAACCCCAATATAGTATGTAGTATGATATCACCCATGATCTGGTTATGATCAATCTTCACTATATTCTTTTTTCCTAGCGGTCAGAGTATCGTTCGAACCATATGTCATATAAAATATAATTTTCTAAAGTAATAATTTTTCATAATTCATGACATATTTAGAACATATCATACATTTAATCATAAAATATAATCAAGTTTACAAAACCAAATCATACATGTTTTAATCATAAAAATTTTTACTTTTAAGTAAGTAAAATATAACAAGACTCACCTTACGCGTATTTTACGCACTTTCTGTACACACTCGTAAGCTAAAGTAATGGTCCCTCGAGTTGCGGTCCTATAATTAGAAATTTTGAATTTATTATCCCGCATTCATTGCGTACTCCGAGTCTAAACGTAGAAAGAGTGTAAAGTATTGAGAGAGACAAATTTTCTTGAAAAATTGTCTTTCGTCAAAATTTAGCTAAATGTGACAAAATAAAATTTTAAAATATTGTTTCTTCAAACAATTTTTTTTGGTAATTGTTCTTTATACCTTAAATAGTTAAAGCTGATTTTATGAGATTTTTATTACAAGGTATACATTCCATGACAAGAAGGATCATTTTTAAAATAATTATTGAAAATTATTTTTGTACTAAAATTAAATTTTTACTTTTTGATTTAATGAGAATTATATTTTTTAATGAATTCAAATGGGGAGTATTTTTTTATTTACATTGTAAACTTAAAGTAAAAGAAAATATAAGATTTTTGACTTTTATTTAAATATTTTCAATAAAAAAAAAGCTTACTGAAAGAGAACTAGACCAATAGTGGAGCCCACAGTGGATGTTCAATTGGTTAAAAGTTGGGGTCTGTCAAATCTCAATCGCTTGAGAAAAATATTCAACTAATTGAGTAAGATTCAACCGATTAGGGAAGAATGCTCAATCGATTGGGCAAAAGCAGTTGACTATTTTAGTGACCTCAACCTGTTGAGATAAATGATTCAATAGGTTGAGCTAGAGCAATGGCTAAATTGGGTCACCTCAACCGGTTGGGAGAAAATGTTCAACTGATTGGACTTAAACAGAGACTTAAAACCTAATGTTCAACTGGTTGAATTCAAGCCTCAACCTGTCCAACTAGGAAATAGTGAGTTGATTCTTTTTCCTGGCTTGGATTCCAATCTTGTTTTGGGTTACTTAACCTCTAAATCAGGAAAAATAGTTTGAATCAAAGTTGTAGATATTTGAGTTATATATTTTACGCAACTCAAATTAGACCAAAATTTTATCGTATGAAGGACTCACACCCCAAATACTAACTGACTGTTTTGATAAAAAAAATAGGACATAGTTTCTACTTGAATTTCAATTCTAACACGGTGTACATGTGTTGTATTCTCAACGTATTTTAAAATTTCTTCCATTATATAGCGTATTACTCTTAGATTAAATGGTTACGTATTTTTTGAAATATAAGAAAATTACAGAAACTAAGAGACTCGAAAAAGGATTACCTGAAATGGATAAGATTTGTGTCCCTATCTTTTGTTTTTCTCTTCCTTTTCCTCTTTTTTTTTTTTTGCAACACTCTCCCTATCTTTCCCAATTTTTTGGACTTAGTTGGTGGGGTTAGTGATAAGTCACCCCCCCCCATGTGGTCCTCCCGGTTCCACACGGCCCATCTCTCTCTATGGTTGATATGTGTCCCACAAGTGGGACATGAGTCCAACTTTTTGTTTCGTTTTATCAGAAAATCTTTTTGGATAAAAATTTTATTATAATAAAATTTTTAAAAAAATTACTAAAATTATACCAGTGTATTTATATATTTTTTCTTACTTTAATAAAGTAAAAATAATTAAAGGTCGGGTATTACACATTTACTATGTATAATAAAAAACATACAAGCACAATATAAATATTATGCTATAAAATTGCCTACATATACTCTCATTAAAATTAAATAAATTTTTTTATTAATAAATAAAATTAATACTAGGTTCTATAAAAAAATCATAACTTTTAATATATTTCTCCAACAAAAATCTCGAACACGGGAAGAAAACAGGCGACTGGGAAATGTTGGATGCCACTCTTGAAGTGGCAGTTGCCAGTTTGTGGCCACCTAAATGAGCGGCCGTTAGTTCTAAAGTGGCAGCCGCCGGTTCTTTTTAATGCCCCAATTCCTATAGTGCTTGGACATCAAGTTTTCGTTGGGGTGGTTGCTGACGTGATAATTATGTCATTTTTAATATTTTAAACCCCTCAATCTAAACACTCATTCATCACCTCACACACTCTTATACCTCATCCACCCACTTTTGATCACATCTTCCGATCCACTTCGTTTGGATTTTCTACCTTTGAGAGATTTGGTTAGAGGTCAATTGGGTTCTTCGATCGAGATTGGAGTTTTTTTTGTGCTTGGCTTGAGGAGCTTGCTAGAAGTGGTATAATTTTCACCCACTTTGAATTTCAAATCCAACTAGTGTGTAGCCCCCGCACATGCATGCTTCTTTTTTTTTTAAATATAAATTTCTTCTAAATTTATTAAGTTCCTGAAGATACATAGAGACGACCGTGAGGAGAGAAGTGACGGCCGACAATTATGGCATTTGAATGACATTCTAAACTATTTTTAATAGTTTGAAATGTATTTTCAAAAGGGAAAAAATTGAATGCAAGCTATTATGTGTTAGTGCTTATATCACCTTATAATGGTTAATAAAATGGAACAAGGCTAATTAGGTTAATTAAGCCAAATTCTCAAGGAATTACTAGAGACTAACCTTCGACCGAGCAAAAGATGGTGCTTACCCCTTTCTCTTTTATACCTTAGCTTCCGAATTCAAACTCTCGAAAAAAAACTTAGTTTTAAGTTTTATTAAAACCTAAGTGGCAATTCCATGTCAATTATCGACCTATTGGTCCGTTCTAGCGATCTCGTGTTAAGGATGGGTCATATGGTCGTGTGGAAAGGCAAACAGCCGAAAGGCGAGATCCCTCACGTAGGAATGTAATTTTTTCTTAGCCATGATAGAGATGAGGTGTTATTCAACGTTTTCAACGATGCTTATTTGGTGCTTCTTATCTAATGTTGTGATTACCTGGTTGGGACCGAGTGACGCATGTGCTCGAATATTCATCATCAGGATAACAAGAATTTCTTGCAACTTGAAAAAGTATAAAAATAGCATACAATTCCGTAAAATTAGAAACCCTAGGGCCATCTAAATAAAAAATTGTAATAAAATTAAGTTTGATTAGTTAACAAATACTAACAAGATTCGGAATATATTAATATAGAATTATTAATAT
>BRYE01000025.1:2145000-2162500 GCA_030159115.1 Actinidia arguta var. hypoleuca
TTTAAATGGAAAGTTTGGTCAAATAAAATCTATACATAGTTTTAAATTATCTCATGTCAAAATAGATTCTCTCTTAATAAATACTCATGTAAATAATTGTTAGAGAAATTATGCAATCCATGGACAAAAAATCTCATTAATTTCCATTGTATAAAAAAAATATCTAACAAGTATGAAATAAACTACACAAAGACCTCCTTATTATTTTTTAAAATCACACTGCCACTTCTACTAAAATAAAACTTTGTACTTTCTCTGCTTTATATAACTTGTATATTATTTTATTTTGAGATGTCCCAAAATGTAGGCTCACTTTCAAAAGTCAACAAAATATATATATATATATATATATATATATATATATATATATATATATATTATTTTAACTTTTCTTTTCTATAACATTTTAATCAAAGTAAACAGTCAAATTATAGGAGTAAATTTGAAAATTAAAAGTAAATTAGATATAAAAATTATGTTTTATTAAAAAAAAATTAGATTCTTCAAAATGGACTAACAATATAGGACGGAAGGAGTAACAATTTAGTCATTTAATTGATTAAAAAATCGGTTTAAAAAATGATTATGAGAAACTATAATCTTGATGGTTTTAAACTGAAAACAACTTTTGCAAATCTAAGATTTTTGATAAATACTCACAAAAGCAAAAATAAGATATAATACCACACGTGCTCTTATACCTTCTCCTTGAACCCTCTTGTAATAGTGTCATCACTGCCTTTTCTAGCACCTAGAGCATCTATTGTAAGACAAAATTATATATACACTATATAATTCCGTGTTTGATAACCAGGGTGGGTGGGTGAATGGGTGGGATTGGAATTAGTAATTCGTGGGGCTACTAATTCCGTGTTTGGTTTGACCATATGTGGCCGGACTATTAGTCCGACCGGACTAACAATACCACCGAATGGTGGTATTGTTAATACCACGGGGGACATGGTATTAACAATACCCCCTACTTTGTGGGCTCAAATTGATAAAATTACCCTTGATATTTGTATATTTGTGTAATTAAAGGGTAAGTCTGAAATTTCATGAAAAAATTTCATAAATTTTTTGACACTATTAACCACATTATCCTTGATATTTACTAATCCCACTGTTTAATCCCGTGCAAATCAAACACCCCAGTCGAACTATTGCCCTCATTACTAATCCCTACTCATTACCAATCACAATCCTAATCCCACCTCATTACTAATCTACCTAATCCTATCACACTTATCAAGCGGGACCTATATATATATATATATATATATATATATATAATCGGAAATAAGTAAGTTATTATGACATTCCAGTATTTTGTTGAATACTTTATGTGGTTGGATCAGCCCCTTTTAGGCTTACAATGATGTATGTTGTTAATAAATGCCTTTTAACACAACCGGCGCAACCACTAAGCGGGACTAAGGCCTACTTCCCGTAAGGCCTCCGAATTCTATTACCTAGAGGGGGTTTAACCTTGAATTTTTTTTATTTTATTTTAAGACCCTGTTTGGGCTAGCTCAAATTCCTAGCTAGGTTTTTGATTTTTTATGGATTAAAAAGGTAAAGTGGGACAAAAAAATTAATTGGGTTATTTAGAGTAGCTAAAAACACTATACTATTTTAGCTAATAAACTCACTACAAATAGACATAAAAAAATTAGAAAAAAACACTAAAGAAAACTTAACCAAACAGGGCCTAAATATCCATAGAAAAAAAAATTCCTTATCCAAGTATCCCAATGTGCCAAAAAAAATATTATACTTTGCATATGAAAAAAAGATATTACTTATCCAACAATCCACACCAAAGAAAACAAAAAGTAAATGTTGTATAGTAGTACTATTATATTATAAAATATCAAAAGATTTGTTTTTCTTTTTAAATGCTCGACTAATTGAAATGTGAGTAAAATAAATTTTAAAATTTGAATAAATAATTATAATATAAATATTAATAATTAATATTTAAATATAAAAAATAAACATTTGTTTTTTCGCCTTAGGCCTTGAATAGGCTTGGGCCGCCGCATGCAAGACTTGAATGCCATAATAGATAAATGTCACAAGCTATTTATAGTGCTAGGTTAGGTCCTTATTTAATTCAATTCGAAGAACAACTCTTTCACTCCTTACCATCAAAGACAATAAAAGAGTGGTGGGCAAGGGCAAGGGCAAGGGCAACCAATAATCTTTCTTATCCTTACACTTGAGTTAATAAACCGTTTTATTCAACTCCTATTCATGTGGCTAAACGGTCACACTAATGCTCTCAATTAATGAGAGAGAGCATACATTCTCCCCTTGGTCCAGATACACATAAAAACTTTATAGTGCAATAAGTAGTGTAGCATGGTCATATACCAGTAATTGCCGAAACTTTTGACTGACTTAGAAAAACCCGTAACTCTTATCAAAAATGTCAATTCACGAATCATGGCAGTTTTAAGTCAATTTTAGTAGGCGCTCCCTTCCAAGGGAGACACTTCTCGACGAGCACTGTGTATTTGTACGACTACCAATTAGCCATTTAAGGTCCACTTTATTTATTCCAACACATGATAAACACTTTATGTACACAACAAAAATCATGCCTTTATTCTCTTCATATTGTTTTCAAATGAGGAAAACACTTTAAACATTTAAAGAGCTAATAAGTCCCATATGATCCACATGATTTTTATACACTTTAACCAGCAATGCTTTTGTCATAAGATCCGCAATCATCAGCGGTTACAATTGCAAAGCTTTCTGAGCTTTCGAGAACTGAAAAAAAATGGGTGCAAATAATTTTTTCTATTCGAGCTAGAGATTGTCTCATCAAGAAAATAAATTAGCTGAATTTGTCATACTATCTAATGCCTATTACGTGTGTATTTATACAACGTTGATATTGTTATATTTCTTGATTAATTATAACTGCTATTCTGTTAACATTACCAACACGACTAATTCTTGATAACAATTAACTGTTCTAACAGACTAACTACTTTCTGTTATATCATTTCCCTCCTCCTCTTTCGAGCTTTACAACACAAAGTCATTCATCCAAGTTGGTTCTTCTATTTCTTGTAGTTCATCCAACATCCACATCATTAGTATCTATCGCTTCTTTTGTTATAGCATTTTTTCCTGTTGCCAGCTATGCAATATTCTTCTCTGTTGCGTCCTTTGTAACATTCTTTTCCCCATCAAAACGAACTTGGTCCTCCAAGTTCAACTAAGAAAACTCCTCTATGAGAATATCAAGATCTTCCCTAGAAGTTTCTTCAATAGGTAATATTGTCCATTGAACTAACACTTGGGTTTTGAGTTGATCCTCAGTTGTAACAACTCTGCTATTTAAAATAGCCGAACGAAATATGAGGCTTCATATCTTATCAGTGTTAGAAGGTAAATTAATGATTTTCCTGGGCATAGTGGAACCAGAAAATGGTTTTAATTGAGAAATATGGAAAATACGATGAATTTTACTAGTGGCAAGAAGATCCAATTGATAAGCAACATGTCTAATTCTGTTGATGATAGAAAATGGACCGTAATATCTTTGAGAAAGCTTGTAATTCAGTCTTTTAGCTAAAGACTGTTGCTTGCATGGATGTAATTTGACCATGACTAAATCTCTCACTTGAAAACTGAAATCCCTTATGTGAATATTAGTTTGATGCTTCATCCTCTTTTGAGCCTTTAACAAGTTCCTTTTTAATTGAGTCAAAATGTCTTCTTTGGTGGCCAATTCAGTATCAACAATCTTTACAGATGAAGTTCTTGGTAAATATGTCTAAATAGCTTAAGGTGGTTTACCGTAGAGAGCTTGAAATGGAGTCATGCCAGTTGAAGAATGAAATGATGTGTTGTGCTAGAATTCTACCCAAATTAAAAATCTTGTCCAAGTTTTCGGATGTTGATGAGTAAATGCTCGCAAATATTATTCTAAACACTTGTTTAAACCTTTGTTTGGTCATTAGTTTGTGGATGATATACAGTACTATACTTCAAAGTTGTACCACTTAGTTGAAACAGTGTTTGCCAAAACTTGCTGAAAAAATGGAGTCTTTATCTGAGACAATGTTAAGGAGAAAACCATGGTATTTGATTACGATGTTTGTAAACAAATTGGCCACTGAATTTCCTGTAAAAGAAGTAGGTAAAGTGCCAAAATGTACAACCTTAGACAATTGTCAATAACCACTAATATGATTGTAGCTCCTTTAGAAGGAAGAAGTCTTGTTATGAAATCTATAGATAAATCCTTCCAAACATGTTCTGAAATATGCAAAGGCTAAAGTAGACCAGCAGGCTTTGAAGAAGGGGATTTTATCTTTTGACAAATTGTCTTACATTCTCTATGAGACCAAACTAAAAATTTTTTGGAGATAACTTAATAAAGGTTTTCAAAACTCCAGCATGACCACCAATTGGAAAACTATGAAATTCTTGAAGAACAACCTTCTTAATAGTATAATCAAAAGCAAGTCTCAGTCTATTTTTGAAATACAACAAACCATCCTTAAATTTATAACGTGTTGTATTTCCAACTGGGCATTCCTTAACAATAGCTTGTAATTTAGAGTTTTGAAGAACCTCATTTCTTAAATCATCCAATAATTAAGAAGTGACAGTTGTAATAGCAGAATAAAAACCATCAGAAAGCAACAGTTGTTATGTGGTCTCAATAGTTGTAGCCTCTTTATCCTCCTCAATTCTAGATAAAACATTTGTAACAGTTGTAGCAATGGGATGGTTTTGTTACATCAAAACAGCTCCAATAGCATTATTAGAACCATCAGGTTTAAGTTCAAATAGAAGGGAGAAATCAGGCATAGCCAGCACATGGGCCTTTGTCATTTTCTATTTCAAATCATCAAAACTACTCTGGGCAATAGCATCCCATATAAAAAGCATCTTTCTTTAATAAGTTTGTCAAAGGTATGGAAATGACTGCATAATTCTGAATAAACGTTCTATAATAACCAACTAGGCCTATGAAACCTCTCAACTGTTTCTAGGTTTTGGAATAGGCCAACTAGTCATAACTTGCATTTTATTAGGATATGGCTACACGCCAGCTGCAGAAATTATGTGACCCAAATATTCTATAAATTTTGACAGAATTGACTTTTGCTCAACTTAGCAAACAATTAAGATTCTGACAAACTTTAAAGCACAGTTTGAAGGTGTTGTATATGCTCATTCATAGGTGCACTATATACCAAAATATCATCAAAAAACACTATGACAAACTTCCTCAAATAAGTTAAAAAAACCTGATTCATTGTAGCTTGAAAAGTAGAAGGAGCATTGGTCAATCCAAAAGGCATTACCAAGAACTCATAATGGCCTGGAAGTGTTCTAAAAGTAGTCTTTTGGATATCCCTTGTCATTACTTTAATATGGTAATATCCTGATCTCAAATCAATCTTAGAAAACCACAACATCCTTCAATTCATCTAACAACTCATTTATTGTAGGAATAGAAAATTTATCTTTGATATTTATGGCCTTGAGTGCTTTGCAATCAATACAAAATCTCTAAGAACCATCCTTTTTTAACCGAAAGAACAAGTGATGAAAAAGGACTTTGACTAGCTCTTATAATTCCTTGTTGCAATAATTCTTGAACTAATTTTTCCATTTCTGTCTTTTAAAAGTGAAGGTATCTATATGGTCTGACATTAACAGGGGCAACATCATGTTTAAGGTGAATTTGGTGATCAGTATCTCGAAATGGATACTTTGAATTGGTTGGAAGGTGTAATAGAGAATCCCAATTGTTGCACTACCCTTTCTTATATGAAATTATGGGTGCTTCCACTATCTATAAGGGTATGTATATAATGATTGCCAGTTTTTCCTTTAACCCTTATAGTTTGTGGACTAATCTGACTAGCTAACACATGCATATTGACTTCAAAAATTACAGACATAATAGAATGAGTGGTATTATCTTCTGCACCTAATTCCTCCATCATTACAAATTCTCGTGCTTCATCATCCCCAACAAGTAAAAAAAATTGGCTTTACATTTACGGCCAGTTGCATACTTATCATCATAGTTGTAACACATGCCTTTTTCTCTCCTAATTTCTAACTTGACGGAGTTAATCTTTTGAAAGGCAGAGATGGATTATTTGAATTATGTGGTATAGTATTCAATATAGGTTTAACTAAAATAGGTGGAACACCTTCAGATGAAGGACGTTTGCCAAGAAGACTTGAAATAATGTTTTAATTCATTGAATTTATCCTCTTGTAACCTTTCTAAAGCCATAGCTTGCAGTAAAGATTGGGGTTGTGTTGCTAGTAATACATGTTTAATTTTAGATTTCAATCTAGAGATAAAGAAGCCTATCAACAACTTCTTAGACAAACCATGTATCTTTTTAGAAAGATCTTCAAATCGTGTTTGATAATTTGCTATTGATGTAATCTGTTGTAATTTGAATAAAGCACTTCTATGGTCCTCATATATTGAAGGACCAAATTTGAGATTAAGTGCCTTTAGAAATCCTTTCCATGATTTAATAAAACCATTAAAATGCATCCATTTGAACCAACTAAAAGCAAGCCCCTCCAAATGAAAAGAAGAAATCAAAATTCTATGATCTTCAAGAGTGTTATAAAATTGAAAAAACTTCTCAATCTTGAATATCCAACCCGAGACATCTACTCAATCAAAACGAGGGACATCAATTTTCATGGATCGATGTTGATAATTGTTGTTGTTAGAAGTATGGACAGTGGATCAAGATCAGTTCTATCCTCCATTCTTTGACTAACAACTTTCATGAACCTTGTAATAGTGTTGTTGAGATCCATAAATTTGAGTTTTAGTTTCCTTCCTAAACTCATTGAGACTTTTGATAGCATCATCAATCTTTGCTTATCTGGTACCTTCTGCCATTAAAGATACAAAAAATAAAAGAACCAATGTTACAATTATAAAGCTTTCTGAGATTTTGAGAACTGAGAAAAAATGGGCTGCAAATGAAATTCTCTATTTGAGCTAGAGATTGGCTCCTCAAGAAAAGAAATTAGCTGAATTTTTCATATTATTTGATGCCTATTATATGTATATTTATACAACTTTGATGTTGTTATCTTTCTTGATTAGTTATAACTACTATTCTGTTAACATTAGCAGCACTACCAATTCTTAATAACAACTAACTGTTCTAACAGATTTTGCTAACAAACTAACTACTTTATGTTATATCATTTCCCTCCTCCTTTTTTGTACTTTACAACACAAAGTCATTCATCCAAGTTGATTTTCTTCTAATTCTTGTTGTTCTTCTAGCATCCACATCATTAGTATCTATAGCTTCTTCTGTTATAACATTTTCTCTGCTTTTAGCTCTGTAATATTCTTATCTGTTGCGTCCTCTATAACATTAGCTGTCACACCTCCAACCTAATTAGACATAATTAATGCTAATTAGGTGGGATATGATTGCACAGACCACCAATACCTGCGAACGACACTTGATATTCATCACATACTTCATAAACTAAGAGATATACTTACTCATTCATTGAAAATTTAAAACAGACTTCACAAGGTAACAATTACACATATACACATGTCCACTAGTAATGTCAACCACTACCATAGACAATATATATACATATCTTGAGCATAAACAAACCCTTTTATTTTTAAACGTAAAACATAAATATTTATACAATTAACACCAAAACAAATAAAACTATACAAGGGAAAAAACTATCCCAAGTTCTGCCAATGACTCCAAACGCCACCAACAAAAGATCACCACATCTAGGACTGCAACCACAGTGAACCAGACAGCTATCTACGCCTCCTCACCTGCCAAAACAGTCTGTGTGGGTGTGAACTAATAATCAACATGCTCACAATATATAATCATACTCATAAAGAATGATAGTATTAAATATCCATCGTAATATTTAGAAATAAAGATTAACCATGCAATGATGCATCACCCACATGTGCGCGCAAGTTTAGATAACGTTGGCCCAATATATCGATGACTCGTTATCAAGGAATGCCCACCGTGGCACCCTTAGGCTAGTCCACCATGACTAAGCCTTAGTTAACCCGTCGTGGTTAACTTTCACCAGTGCAATGCAAACACACAAGATAAATATTATGCATTGCCATATCACCTCATATATATACACCTCATGAATATAATCACCAATATCAATCATATAAGGAACGAACAGATCAATATGAATAAGATCATCATATATTTTAATCCCACCTGTCACTGCACACACACCGCAATCAAATTACATCTGAGGTTGCCTTGACGGTCTTTCTCTTTTCCTAGCATCTGTCAGTCATAATTTATCAGTTCACAAGTCCAATGTATGAATCAATCATGATAAAATTCAACATATGCATTGTCTACACACATCAGAATTTCTCCTTGACAAACCCAATACCATAACTCCTCTCAAATTCCTCACACAATGCCTCAATGTGATGCATTGAATTTATATAATTCAAGCCTATACATTTCTAATTTACTCCGATAGATGTTCATTAAATGGTAGTAGTTACACCCTATTAAAATTTTTAGGCGATCAGATAATCTTTCACCGTTGATTGTTATCAAACACGCTTAAAATCCTTATCGATCACCACTTTATGTACCACATCATTCTAACTTTAGAATTAGTATAAAATGACCCTATAATTAGATTCAGAACACTGAAAAACATAAGAAATGACTATTCACTCGGTCAGAAACTCATCCGATTGACCAATATTCAACTAGGGGCAACATAAGACCATGGCTCGACCACACTGGATTATTTCTAGCCTGTGGCAGCCATGGAAGCAAATAGAAGCTGCGAATGTTTCTGTTCTTCTACCTCCTTTCTTAAATCTCATAATAAAGTTCACCAACTATGTATATGTATACATAGACATGTATAGTCACTAAATTTCAATTCTTATAGAACAAATTTCTAATAAATTACAATAAAGATCAATAAATTAAAAGAAAAGAGTATGATTTACCTAAAATTGACTTTGTTTCTTCTCTCTTTTTCTCCCTCTCTCTCGGTTCTCCTCTCTCTTTCTTTCTCTCTCTCTCAGTTCTCTTCCTTCTCTTCTCTCGGTATTTGTATTTTTTTTTTTTAACTATGTAGATAAATAAATAAATAGATAGACATAAGATATATACATATATAGTTACCTGCAATAAAGAACAAGGCCACGGGTCCTCTGACTCATCAAATTTTTGGGTCAAATTACACTCTCCCTCTTAACTTTCATATCTTCTTAATTTTATCCCAAAAGTTTTGAATCTTTCAATTTAATCCCCTAACTAGGTTAACTATTTATGTTTGCACCCATAACTTTAATTAATAACATCTATATCCCCCCCCCACTCCCACGCATATGACGCACATGACTCACACGCATTAAACTACATTAATTATCATAATCATCTTATATATATGCATTAACCTAAACTAATTATGTGATTTAGGGTTTCGGGTCTCACATTAGCTCAGTGATAATGTGCTCAATAGACACATCTTGCATTTTTATTTTCTCTATGACAACTAAATACTTTATGTCAATGTGCTTGTTTCGACTGCCACGTTTACTATTTTTAGAAAAACAAATAGTACCAAATCATCACAATAGATTCGTAATGGTCTTGATATACTATCAACGACCCGTAGTCCAATGAAACTCCTTAGCCATAAAGCTTGTGAAATTACTTCATAGCATGCAACGTATTCTGCCTCCATCATGGATGAATAAATAATGGACTGCTTGATGCTCCTCCTGTTGGAAATTGTATGCCCTTATGTCTAAATATTTAATTATTATTTAGAATGAGAATTTATTTTATCATACATGTGATGTTGTTCTTATATATTATGAGATAATATATCCCTAAGTTATCCAGAAATATAATAAATGTGTGAAAATGAGATTTATACAAGGGCGATATTGATCATTGATCATATTAACTTTAATTATTTCGTAGTCGGTGATGAATTTAGACGTCTCATTTGTAAATACTATAATACTCTTATCCTCTATACGATATGATAGTTTATCTCAACCATCAAAGTAGTCGACTTTGATTTGCCAATCAGTGAGGCTAATTAGAGCCAACACCTCGGTATCTTAGGTGGTCATTGTTAGGTCAGTAGGAACACTTAATTCTCAAGATAGAATCTTACTCTCTTCTAGGAGAGAGCAGGTATCACTCAGGAGGAGTTAATCCATTAATTTAGTCATTGAAATTCGGATTCAATCTTTTCAATAATTTATTTATCGAAATGAAGATTTATTATTTTGGTGACTATATGGGATATGAATTATGAATCATAAATGTTAGAAATAATTAGGGTCTGGTAAATAATTAATTAATTCAAACCTAATTATTTGTACCCATGAAGAGGGTTTTTGATTATAGTGTTAAAATAATGATAAAGGGTATTTTAGTCCTTTTGCTTTAGATTACAATCCAAATTATTTAGTGAAATTAATTTAGATTAATTAAATTACTAAATTAAGTTATGAGATAACTAGAATGTTAGTAATTTAGTTGTAACTAAACTAGGACTCCCTAGGATCCCTATCCTTGCTGTAGTAAAAGACCTAACCTATATATATGATATGTGGGCTGCCAATCTATATAGAAATTCTCTGTAGAACTTTTTGAGAGAAAATCTAAGAGCCCACACTATAAATAGATTGGTTAGGGTTGAAAAAAATAGAAGAGAAAATCAAAGGATCTAGGAAACTAGGAAAATAAAATTCTAAAGTGTTTAGTAATATGGTTTTGTGAGAAACCTAATCCAAGCGAGATTAGGAATTTATTTTTGAGATTCAATCAGTGCTGCACAAAGCAGGATCATGTAATCTGTCACGTAGCTGTGGTAGTGTAGAGGAAATTGCAACATTGCCACGATAGTGTAGAGACAACTGCACCATGGAACAACGGTGTGGTAGCAGCTTGCTGCAACATTGGACGGCTGGATCAGCCAGTAAGCGCGAGGGCAGGGCAACAAGTGTGGAGGCAACACATAGAGGTTCGACCTTGATTTTCTTGTGATATTTAAGGTATATCTTACCCTCTCTTGATCGATGTTGTACGATTCACATTTAAAAAATTCACTTCCGCATGCAGGATACGATCCCCTTCGCCTTCAAGATATAACTCTTCCATAAGAAGAAAGATATATTCTGAAGTAGATTTTCTGGTGTCTTAACATCCAAAAAAATCTGAATTTGAATATCCTATCATCTCCAAAGTGTCCATATGCTCATACGTAAGATTATAGTCCTTGGTTCCTTGTAAATATCGCATGACCTTCTTGCCACCTTTCCAATGTTCCATTCCTGGATTACTCTAGTATATCTTCCTAACATTCCTATTGCAAACCCAATGTCTGGTCTTGTACATACATGAGTATACAAGAGGCTTCTGACTACAGATACATAGAGAATGCTTTTCATCTGCTCTTTTCCCAAATTATTTTGTGGTGACTGACTTAAAATGAATTTGTCTCTTTTTGACAATGGGTGCCATAGAAGATGAACATGTGTTCATCTTGAATCTTTCTAAAATCTTTTAAATGTAGGCATTTTGAGAAAGTCCTGACAGCCTTCGGGATCTATCTTTGTAAATCTCTATGCTAATAACACAAGAGGCTTCGCAAATATCCTTCATTTCAAACTATGAGAAAAAAATACCTCGGATTCATGTAGCAATCCCAAATCACTACTTGCAAGTAAAATATCATCCATATACAAGACTAAGAATATGAATTTACTCACACTAACCTTAAATTATATAAATTGGTCAACAATATTCTCCACAAAACCATATGAAGTAGCAATGTTGTAAAACTTTAAATACCATTGGTGTGAGGCTTGCTTTAATTCATTTATAAATTTTTTTAACTTGTAACCTAAACGATTTTAATTAGAAGAAACTCCCTCAAATTGAACCATGTATACCTCTTCTTCAAGATCCCCATTCAGAAATGTTGTTTTCACTTCCATCTAATGTAGCTCCAAATAGAAATGAGTCACAAATGATATATTATCCTAAAGGAGTCCTTCCTATAAATCGTATAGAAAGTCTCATGGTAGTCAATTTCTTCTATTTAAGTGAAACATTTGACTGCTGGTCTCACTTTATATCATTCAATATTTCCAAAAGCATCTCTTTTAGTCTTATAGACCCATTTATGGACAATGATTATTGCTCTTGCTGGTTGGATCATGTTGGTAATTCAATGAGATCCCAAACTTTATTTATAACCATCGATTCCATCTCTTCTTTCATGGCATTATACCCTAGTGTGGAAGTAACCCCATTCATGGCTTGTGAAATGAGCTAGGATCATATTTATAAAACCTCTTATAGATATACAAGGTAGCCATAATAAAAGGATGAGTTCCTTACCCTTGAAGATCTCGTTACTCCCACTGGTTCAGGTAAGTTCTAGATAAGAGGATCTTCATGAATTTATTCCTCATGGAATTGTGGTTCATGTCTCAGTTGTTCCTCATTGATGGTTGGGGTATCCCCAAGAATAACAACCACTTAACTAGTTGATTTCTCAATATGGTCTCTCAATTCTTCAAACTATATGGTTTGAGGATGACTACTCCCACTAAATTCAGAATCCTTAAGGAACTTAGCATTTCAAGCTACAACAATACTAGGTGTGTGCAAAGGACAATAAGACTTGAAGCCGTTGGAGTTTCCTACATACTCGATGAAAAAAACACTAGCCTTGGGGCCAACTTTTTCATGTGTGGGTTATATACCCTTACCTCAACTGGACAACCCCATATGTGTAAGTGCCTCAAATTTGGCTTCCATCCTTTCCATAACTCAAAAGGCATTTTGAGAACAACCTTAAGATGGATCCTTGTTTAGATATACACTATGTTTTTTAGAGCCTCACTCCACAAGCTTATGGGAACATTAGAAGAACTCAACATACTCCTTACCACATTCATCAGCGTACGGTTCTGCCTTTCAGCTACACCATTTTGTTGTGGCGTAGTTGGCATGAAATATTGAGCAATTAGGCCTTCTTTTTTAAGGAACTTGGCAAATAGACCAGGCATTTGTCCCATTTATGTATATCCCCTATAATATTCTCCACCTCTATTTGACCTCAAAATTTAATTTTCTTTTTTATTTGTCTCTCTACTTCTGCCTTATAGACTTTAAAAGTATCTTGTGCTTCATCCTTCTCAAATAGAAGATAAAAGTACATATATCGTGTATGGTCCTCTGTAAATGAGATAAAATATTGTTGGCAATTGAAACATGGTGGACTAAATGGTCCACAAAGGTCCATGTGTATAATCTCAAGAATCTCAGAATTCCTCCCGGCACCTTTAGTAGACTTGTTGATTTGCTTTCCCTTATTGCTATTCACACAAGTACAGATATCAGTAAAATCAAGAGCACTTACAACTCCATCATTTACTAATCTTTTAATCCTTTCTATGGAGTTATGTCCCAATCTCCTATGCCATAAAATAGAGGAATTTTCACTGATAATACTTTACTTTATGACTACCATCATGCAATGTTAGAAGATTATTTTCATAAGTAGGATTTAAAGAAAATCTATATAAACCATCAACTAGAAAACCATTTCCAACAAGAGAGTTATCTTTCATTAAATTCAGATTCAAACCATTAAAGTTAAAACCAAAACCCAAATAAAAAAATTTTATGACTGAAACTAAGTTTCTTGAAAAAGATGGAACATAGAAAATGTTTGCAAGATCTAAAATAAAACTGGATTTCAAAACAAGCCTAAAGGTCTCAACAGCTTTGACATGTGAACGCATCCCATTTCCCGAATAAATGCCTTGCTCATTTACCATTGCTTTCCTCAGGCTAAGAAAACCCTACATAATATTGGCAATATGAATTATAGAATCAAAATCAATACACCATGTATTATCAAAACTTTAAAAAAATTGGATTCATAACACACTAAAGATATGATATTACCTTTCTTCACAAACCACCTCTTAATTCTTATACTTGGCACAATCTTTATTCATGTGTTCCCTTTTCTTTCAAAAGAAACATTGATCCTTATTGCCATAACGCTTCATTTGTACCCTTTTGCTACTTTATTTGGAAACACCTTTGCCTTTTGGTCCTTTCCCTTTTCCATGAAAGACTAGATTGGCACTTTCTAGTATTTCATGCTTTAGCCTTTCTTTCTCTTGAACATACATGGTCAAAAGTTCATTTACAGACCAATTTTTCTCATGTGTGTTATAGGAGATCTTGAATGGACCATATTGTGCAGAAAGAGAGTTTAGGATAAAATGCCCCAAGAATGATTAAGAAATCTCTATCTTCGAACCCTTAAGCTGAGTTGCAATATTCCTCATTTCCATGATGTGTTCATGTACACTTTTAGCATTGTTGTGCTTCATGCCCTGAAAGTTTCTTCCTAAGGGTATTAGCTAATGCCTTATCGGAGATCACAAATTGATCTTCAATAGCCTTCATGAAAACCTTAGCATTGTCATAATTAGGGACTAAACACCCTAATACCCGTACAGATGTGGGACTTGACGAGTCAAACTTAAGCGATTGGATCACTCCCACCGCTCATAATAAGCCTTATCATTTAGAATACTTGATTCCATGGGGGCAGGTGGTTCATCCTCATGAAGCACCAAATCAAGGTCTATGCACCCCAAAGTCAACAAAATTTTATCTTGCCAGTCCAAAAAATTATCACCACTTAATCATCCTGTAAAATGGAATACAGGATGATTCAGAACTGAAAAAAGTAGTAGGAATAACTACAATAACTAAGAACATATCATGCTATGAAACAATAATAAAGTAAATTCAATCCTCCCTCTGGGTAAAGATTGTCGTGTGAATTGAATTTATTCAACTACATTAAGATTAATAAATATCACACAAAATAAAATTTTCATTATCTGTGGACTAGAAAATTTTTCAATTTTGTTGTGTGAAATTTATTATCTTATTACAATGAAATTAATAAAACTAATTATTTTCCTACGAGGCAAAAATAATTAACTTCATTAATATAATTGCAAAGGTTGACGCCATTTATGTCTTTTAGAATCACATATTACAATAATTCAAGATATTGTGGCTATTCTTAACTTAATGTAACATTCAACTAACTAGTTCGGAGCCATTCCCTAAAGTGAATGCTACATCATTTGATTATCAAAGACGTGGTCATGTGGTTATGGTCATAGACGTGGTCATAATCGTAACCATAATAACTATGGATAGCATGGTGATCATAATAGCTCAAATTTTAAGAAGACTGAAAATAATGAGAAGTATGGAAAGAAAAAAGATTTGCAAAAGAAGCCTTCCAAAAATACAAAAAATGACTATTATAGATGTTGCATGAAAGGTCATTGGTTACGTACTTGTCACACGTCTAAACATCTTGCTAACCTTTACTAAGCGTCGTTGAAAGAAAAAGGAAAATGTGTAAAAATAAATTTTGTTGAACATCATAATTCGTTGGATATTACGCATCTTGATGCTTTTGATTTCTTTGAGAATGTTGATGGAGAAATTAATCATTTGATTGGCAATAAAAATGTCAATATTGATTAATATTATTGTAAAAAATATCTGGTATATTGATCTTTATTCAGTACGCTAGTTTTAATCTTTTGTTGTTATCTATCATTTTAGTATATTGCCTTTATATTTTTATAAATAAAATCCCTGCTTTAGATTTATATTCTTATACATCTTTTTTTTTTATATTTATTTTGAAGAAACATGGACTTATTTGGAATCAATGGTGGCAATTTATGTTTGGCAGACAGTGCAACAACACAAACCATTCTCATAAATAAAATATATTTTTCTAAGCTAAAATTAGCTAAAGCAAATGTTATTACAATATCTGATATTGCAAATTTAATTGAAGGCTCTCGAAGAGCACATATTATGTTCTCTTGAGTAACACAATTAGTTATAAGCGATGCGTTATTTTCTAGTTGATCACAAAAATTTTTATTAAGTTTTAAATATATACGTCGTAATGGTTATCATATTGAGACCATAAAAGAAAGTGGTACATAATTTCTATATATTACATTGCTTATCTCAGGCAAGAAGCATATAATAAAAAAGTTGCCAACATTCTCTTCTAGATTATATTATACATATATAAATCCAATCGAGTCTAATGTTGTGATTAACCATAAGTTATTGACCCCAAGGTTTTTATCATTTGGCATGATCGATTAAGTCATCTAAGTGCAATAATTATAATAAAAATTATTAAAAATTCAAACGGAAACCCATTAAAGAACCAGAAGATTCTTTCGTCAAATGAATTTTCATGTGTTGCATGTGCTCAAGGTAAAATGATTAGTAGGCCATCCTCAACAAAAATTGAAATTGAATTCTCTTCATTTCTTGAACGAATTCAAAGAAATATATGTAGGCCTATTATTTCATCATGTGAATCATTTCGATATTATATGGTATTAATAGATGCCTCAATACGTTGGTCACATGCTTGTTTGTTATCTAGTCAAAATGTTGAATTTTCGAGACTCCTTACACAAATAATCTGATTAAGAGCACAATTTTTGGATTATACAATTAAGAAAATTCATCTTGATAATATAGGAGAATTTACATCTCAATCATTTAACGATTATTAAGCACTCTATAACTCACGTGCATACATAAAATGGTTTAGCAGAATCTTTGATTAAATAGTTACAACTAATTGCTAGACTATTATTTATGAGAACAAAGTTGCCAAGTTCTTATTGGGGATATGCTTTACTACATGCTGTAACACTAATTCGAACTAAGCCAACTGCTTATCATAAATACTCCCCGTTATAATTAATTTTTGGCCGAGAACTAGATATATCCCATTTGAGAATTTTTGGTTATGCAGTAGATGTTCCAATTGCTCCACCACAGCGCACAAAAATAGGTCCACAAGGAGACTGAAAATTTATGTTGGATTTGAATCTTCATCAATTATTAAATATCTTGAACAATGACTAGAGATATTTTTACAACACAATTTGTTGATTGTCAATTTAATGAAATAATGTTCTCAGAATTAGGGGGAGAAAATCAAAATTTGAAAAAATGAGAACTTCTATGGAATACATCATCATTATCTCATTTTGATCCTTACATAAATCAATGTGAATTAGAAATTCAAAAAATTATTCAGTTGCAAAGGGTTGCAAATCAGTTACCAAATGTATTTACTAACACAAAAATAGTGACTAAATCACATATACCACCTTTAAATGCTCCTCTCTAATTGAAGTTCCAAATAAACAAACTACTAACACATTAGCAAATGAGTCTATTACACGCTAAAAGCTTGGTAGACCAATCGGTTCCAAAGATAAAAATCCAAGAAAGAAATGGGAGCAAAATAAGAAAGTTGACACTTCTATAATGTTTAAACCCCCTGAAGAGTTCAT
>BRYE01000025.1:2165000-2180000 GCA_030159115.1 Actinidia arguta var. hypoleuca
CTGCCACTTCTTCAAATCATGCTAATATACTAGTACTTCATGAAGCAAGTCGAGAATGTATATGGGTGAGATCTTTGGTTTAACATTTTCAAGAAGAATGCAATCTTTCAACAAATAAAGGGAGCTCGACAATATTATACGAGGATAATGTTGCATGCATTGCTCAGATAAAGGAAAATTATATTAAAGGTGACAGAACCAAACATATATCACCAAAGTTCTTTTTCACACATGAACTACAGAAGAAAAGAGAAATATATATTCATCAAATACACTCAAGTGAGAATCTAGTAGATTATTCACCAAAGCATTGTCTTCTATAACTTTTGCAAAACTCGTACACAAGATTGACATGCGTCGACTTAGAGACCTTTATTGATATGCATATATGAGGGGGAGACAATATGCATTATACTCTTTTTCTTCACCTAGGTTTTGTCCCGTTGGATTTTCCAAGCAAGGTTTTTAATGAGACAGTTTTCAAACACGTATAATAAGAATATTGTACTCTTTTTCCTTCACTAGGATTTTTGTCATACATGATTTTTTTTAGTAAGGTTTTAATGAGGAATATTCTTAAGAAATGAATATCCAATAGGGAGTGTTATTAAATTATTATAATGGATATTCATCTCTCATAGTAATATGATTATTCATCTTCATGACCCTTCTTCTCCCTTTAACCTATGTCGTCTCTTCAACTTTTTCATTTATCTTTCTTAATGTATAATTATATATAGATTTATTATTCATGTATCTTTTGGCCTATAAATAGAAGTTATGTTTAGATGTTGAATAAGAAAAAGCTTTTGCCTTTTAATTATCTCTTGGTTTCCCTCTTTATATTATCATCTTTTTTTCTCTTAATTTTAAATCAAAAATAAAATTGTCTAAAACTCTTCTCTTAATAACAAGAACTATTTACACAAATTAGACTTTTACAATGGAATGCGATATATTCATTTCACGGCGCATTTATGTCACTGAATGTCTATGAATATGTCAATAGTCTCATGCACATAATTACACAACCTATAATTCACGGGAAAAAAAAAAATTGGAAATAGCTTGGAATTAAATAATGTATTAGTGCTATGAGTGAAGTTCTAGCAATTCTAATCATGATAGCAGCTGAAAACTTCAATTCATGATTATCTGTACTTAAAATTAATTATGTGCATGAAATATTATCTTAATAAACCATTAAATATGCACAAGCATATATAACAACAGAATTAGAGGGTGACTCTGATACCACAAGGTGATATGAAATTATATATATATATAGCGAAAATAAGTAAATTATACTATGTCCATTTATTGTCGTTCAAGTAATTTGTTGAATTTGGTTGGATTAGCCCCTTTTATGTTCATAATGATGTATATTGTTAATAAGCGTCTTCTAACCTATGCATGCAAGACTTGAATGCCACAATATATGGATATCACTGAAGGGAACGATTCCTCACAGTGGAAGCTAAGTTTTTTTAATTATTCTTTTTCAGATTTTCGGCCATGTAACCTTATAACGTCGATAACGAAGGAGTTTGATATACTTTATTGTTGAAATTTCAGCAGCTTATTGTTGCATTTTTGGAAAAATTCCAACACCTTATTACTGTATTTTTTAAGCAAATTTTAGTACTTTATTGCTATATTTTTGAAAAAAAATTCAGTACTTATTGCTGCAATTTTTCAGAAAATTTCAACACTTTATTATTGAAAATTTCAGCAACTTATTATTGTATTTTTAGAGCAAATTTCAGCACCTTATTGCTATATTTCTTCAGTAAATTCTAGTACCTTATTGCTAAAAATTTCAGCAACTTATTGTTGCATTTTCTAAAGCAAATTAAAACTCCTTATTGATGTATGTTTTAAGCAAATTTTTGCACCTTATTTTTCATAAAATCCTAGTCTTAAACACTTTAGGTTTGTTACTTTAGGATTTTGTTTCTCTAGTTTTCTAACCCTAGTCAATCCTTCTAGAGTGTTGGCTTTAGATTTTTTCTCAAAAATCTTGTAAAGAATTAAATCATAAGGATTGGTAGCCAATATGTCATATATTTAGGTTAGGTCTCCTACTAGGATAATGATAGGGATCTTAGAGAGTCCTAATTTGACTTCAATTAAAATACTAAAAGTCTTAATTATCTCATAACTTAATTTAATAATTTAATTAATCCAAATTAATTCTATTAAATAATTTGGATTAATAATTTAGATTGCACTCCAAAGTAAAATGACTAAAATACCCTCATCACTATTCTATACCACAATTAAAACTCCTTTATACGGGTATCAATAATTAGGGTTAGATTAATTAACAATCACCAAATCCTAATTATTCTAACTCTCATTATTCATAATTCATTTCCTATTTAATCATTAAAATAATAAGTCTTTATTTCGATAAATAATTTATCGAAAAGATCGGATCTGGATTTCAATTACTAAATTAATAAATTAACTCACAAGTGATGCATGCTCTCTCCTAGAAGAAAGTGGGATTTCATCTTGAGAATTAAGTGTTTCCATAGACCTAGTAACGACCACCCAAGATACCGAGATGTTAATCTTAATTAGCCTCACTCATTAATAAATCAAAGTGAACGATGTCAAGAATTTGAGTTCACAATTCTCTTAGGATTAGGAACCAATTGCAAAATAGAGAATGTAAGATTTTATCATAAATCGACAGTTGTATATGATTTACTTTCTTACAATGATCCAGTTCAGTATATTCTCAATATACCAATACTTTAACCCAGAGTCACCTACTTTAATGATTGAGATAAATCATCCTATCATATAGAGGTTAACATTATTATAATCTTCGCAGATGTGACGTCCATTCTTATCACCGACTAAGAACTAGTTTAAAATTATCAAAATCAACGATTAATATCTCCTATGTGAAAATCTCATTTCCACACATATAGCATATCTCTTGATAACTTAGAGACATATCATGTCATGATATATAATAATATGCATATCATCTCATGATATAATATATAACATCCAATTGTAAAATTAAATAAATTCTCATTCCAAATAATAATTAAATATTTAAATATTTGGTAATACATTTTCCAACAATTACATGCTATTTATGGGGTTAGATTAGGGGCCTTATTTAATCCGAAGAATAACTCTTTTAACTCCTTTGCATCAAAGACAATTAAAGAGCAATAAATTCACGATAATTAATAATCTTTATTACCCTTCACTTAAGTTAATAAAGCATTTTGTTTTACTCTTATTCAGGTGGCTAAACGGACATACCAATGCTCTCAATTAATGAGATAGCTTACACCTTTCACTGTCAGAAATTTGAGTATAAGACCGAGGGTAGCCAGGGCCACTCCAAGAATTCAAAACTTAAATACATGATAAAACTTGATTTCAAATTAAAGAAAAATATAGTATAATGGATGCAGGAACTTCAGTAAGTTCTGATTAGATACTTGTCAGATTTTCAAAACTATCCTTATAAATGGTACTAAATTCTTATGAAAGTAGGAACATAAGACCGTATTCTAAATCAAAAGATTTTGATTTGCATTTAATTGCATTAACGACATGTCCCTTAAAAAATAAAGGAAACAAAATAAGACAACAGTAAATATAAACTAGAAAAAATTTTTTTGATGATGTTTTGTTTTCAGATCTATACTTAGAGTTGTACTAAATATAATTTTCATTTATTAGTTATAATTTTTTTATTCACTTACTCTTAATCATTTCGCAAATTAAATCTTGGCTTCGCCCCTAACCACCACCATCTCCAATATTGGCAATGTATAAATATATCTTCTCCAACCTTCAAAAATATTATCACCATATAAACATTTCTATTCGTGTGCTACTCGTTTTAAGCACAGTGTAAATTATGTGTATACAGCACAGCCACGGCCATAAGTTTGCAATGTCACTGCCATGCGTAGCCATGATCTCCTCTAACTTACCAATTGCCACCCTCTCTGCAGTCTGCATTAACCATAACACCACACAACCTATGGGGTGTGAGCTTTTGAAGAATGGAGAAAGGAAATCGAAAATAGACACTTACAGTAGTCTAATAGCCATTGGCGATAGCTGATGATGCTTCACCTGTTCTCTACAAGGCAGAAATAGTGAGTTCGGCCGCTGGAATTATTTTCGAAAAACGGCTCTCCGACGATCAAATCAGATGACCGAAATTATATAGAATAGAGAGAGAAAGTGCAACAATGCCTGGAGATATCTAAAATTGCGTACCTTCGAGAGAATAAGTGTTGACCTTATATAACACAATTCGGCGCGTGTCTAGATACACCAAATGTCTTATACTAGACAGATTGCAATTCGGCGCGTGTCTGAATTCGCTGACTTTTGCATCAGTGAGTAGGCGATTGACCCAATCATGCCCTTAAGGCATGACTGGTGCCTAGTCTATTACATCAACGGCATGGGAACCCAAACGTGCCGGTGTTAGAGGTCTTTTCACGATAAAGTTATCTTCTGCCCGTGTCATATTCTTGGGATTTCTGCCAACCATTACTCATAGACCAAGCTCTGGTGCAGGGACTCCACCCGAGCTTGCTAAATAGAGACAACTCGGCAATGGTGCCTGCCCTAGCAGACTAGGGTTGATACTTATTGTTTTATCCCCTTACAATTGCCCCTTAGTTCACATGAGCTAGATCATTGCTAACCAAGCTCATGAGCTAGAACTCGATAATGCCTACAAGCTGTCTCTTCACTATATCGGGTTGTCACTTCACTAGCCTACAGTGCCACGCATCGCCCTCTAATTTGCTTAGAACTCGGTTTGGGCACAGATGTCGGAGTGCCCACCTACCCTTAAGGGTTGTTTGCATCATTTGGTGGTAATGCGTGACGATTAAGTTGCCATGTGTCCACACTTGATTAGTTCAAAGTAAAATTTTGGCCCGCCAAATAACGAGCCTTAAGGACGTGTTTGGAAAGTTTTCCCACCCTTTGGACTTTCCATATAAGTTGCCCTCCTTCTCCAAGGCATTATTCACCCACACTTCTATGAGCATTTTTAGAGAGAGAAAGTGTCCTCCTGAACCTGTTGTTGTTGTTAGACCGCCGATTATGTTGTCGACGATAGTTCTATGACTTCTAACGACCTTGCCTTTGTTTTTGGCTACCTTTGAATTTCTAATCGAGGTCATGGCCGGCCGTCTGCCATTGATGGGCAGTCTTCAAGCTTTTTAGATCCAAGGGCTTTGGGTTGCCCCTAGATCTGTTTCCCTAGTTAAATGGGTCTCAATTGATTTGTAGGAACCTGTTTAGATTTTCCTAAGTATGTTGGTTGTCGGGTCTCTAATGGACCAACACTTAAAGAAAAATTTAGGCTAAAAATATTTCCTTTTGGGTTAGGGTTTTGCCCAATCAAGCCCTTTTGCTGCCGAGATAGGTTTAAGGGTGTAGAAGGGTTTGAGAAGTCCCTTATAAGTACCTCGTGGGTAAAGTTCGGAGCTCACGGAGAGCTCAACTAACTCTTCCCCAATATTAAAATTCATGGGGCAGCGCTCGGAGCTCACGGAGAGCTCAGCTAACTCTGTGCCCAATTGCCCGTCATTACTTAGCCGAGCTCGCTTTTACTGTGTTGTTTATGTTTTCAGAATATGGAGTTGAATAAAGATCAAATATTAGTGCATGATGATAATATAATGGAAAAATGTAGGAAAGACCATGATATTCTTAATGACATTTCGATAGAGAGGTCGGGGCACAGGGATGAGGCTAACACTATAGAGGGAAATGGGAATCGCATCCCAATCCGCATTTGGTTGATTCACCAAGTGCGTCTCAAGTTCCCCATTAGTCCTTTACTAAAAGAAGTTATGGCTCGGTGCCAACTCACCATCATGCAAGTGTCCGTCAATTTTCTACGGACCATGCTTGTGATGGACGCATTGATGCGAAAGGAAGGGCTACCATTCAATGCCTCGGACCTCTTGCACATATACTGCATAGTGCGCCCGAGGAGAGACCCCCATACTCATATGTACATCGGCAACCACTCTCCGACTCTGAAAACCCCATAGCCCCAAACGAGGCTGGTAAACGAGGCCCTAAATAAAGATATGTATTTGAAAGAGTTTTGGTCTCGGGGAATTGGGAGTTCTGAGATGGAGATGATGACCTCTTGTCATTTTCCTAACATAACGGATATATCCCAATTGGTGAGTATTTGTAGTCTTATACCTTGTTGACTTTCGTACCTTGATTATGTAGATTTACAACACTTGTATAGGTTAATATACTATTGATCTGCCATTTTTCATCTCAATTGACTTGTTTTAGGGTTCAGTAGTAGGTTTTGGAAGAGGTTTGAGTAGTGCATTACTACTATTGAGGCAATTAACAATTGCAGTAGGACTCAGAAAGTAGCAGAGCTATTAAATTACTTGCCAGTATAAAGCCACATCATCCCTCACCAGACTGACAGACTTAGGCAAATCAAGCTCCCGACGAGAACCAGCTCAGAGGAGTTAAATGAAGAACTCAGAGAGAACGCTCGAATTACCAGAGCTCTTGACTTGGCAAGCAGGAATAAACCCCCAATTCCTCTAGTGCAAGTTTGCTTGGCCTCTCTAGTAGCTTAGAGGAAGTTGAAGAGGGTGAGGAAGTTAACCAAGGTGAGCTTTTAATTCATGTTCCTTTGGTATCCCCTACTACAATTCCAGTTGTTGGCGTATTGGTGGTCAGCGTGTACTTGAAAGCTACTAAAGACCTCAGTTTTCCCCTTATCCTTCTGGTGCTTAAAGATGAAATCGAACACTATTTTACCACTATTAATGCAGATTTGAACTCTACACTTAAGATGACCCTGAAGCCAAAAGACATTGGACCCAAGAAGGGTAAGGGAGTTGTTCCCAAAATAACCTTAAGTCTCCACTCCAGTATGAAATCTAGTCCCAATTCCGACGTTGGTCTCGGCCCTTCCCTCTGAAGAGGCACGCTTTCCATCCTCTTAGAAGCTAAAACAGCGTAAAGGGAAGGCCCCCGAGGTTGGTCCCTTGAAGAGAAGAAAGTAGGGAAGAAAGGCATGCTCAGTTAACACCTTGACGACCATTGAAGCCCTTGAGCTTTGGTCCAAAGAATTTGCCGCTATTGAGCTCTGGCAAAAGTGACAACAGCTGACACAACACAAAACCATGACACTCATGCTTCATAATGACGTGGCTAACCTTGCTGAAGAAGAAGAAAAAGTGGTTGCCAACCTTCTAGTGATGCAGCACATCCAGGTAACCAACAGAGCTTAACTTTTCCATACTTCATATTGGGAACACTTGTAAAAATTATTTTTTTTTTGTTATAGAGCCTCCAAAGGGTAATGGAGAACTGAGATCATACCTTCAAACATTGATCAGAGCTTAAGAGGGCGCATAAGAGAGACCAAACTACGAAGTGAGAGTTGAAGAATGCAAAGGATGCCTTGGTTGCTGAAGTGAAAAGGCATGAAGGCTATGACAACAAGGAAGCCAAGGCTTTGCTCGAGGTTACTACCACCCAAGAGAGGATGGCTGAGGCAGCGTGGGAACTTATAGAGCTCAAAAAGATAGCCTTAGCCCCTATGTACAAAAACATTTTTGGTAGGGAATTCAATCGGGCTGGGGACTACTACACCAAACGGGTGGCCGAGCTTCACCTAGAGTTCTACCATGAAGGTTGGCTCAATTGCCTGAAGGAGCTCAGTACTCCCATAAAGCATCCAGCTTGGAATGCAATTGGCCCGAGGTCAAGATCCCTGATCCTCCCAACCCTTATTTGCCCATCCTATTGTTGGATTTTATTGAGGAGGAATATGCCAACCAGCCCACAGAGGATGAAGCTAAAAGTGGTGGCGAGGTGAGAGACTCTGTGGTAGCCAACAAGCTCTAGGAAGAGGCTAGAACCAATGGAGTTGGGGAAGGAGATAAGGACATCCCCTCAAAGAGTAAAGTGATTTATTGCCTACTATGGGGGTATGATCCTTGAAGCTTTTGTAAATATTTTTTGGGTTTATGAAGTATAACTTTTCCCAGCTCGTTTGTACCTTTATTTCTTCTTTAGCTTATTTCTTCTTCTGATTGTTGAATGCCTAATGACTTCTGAGCTCGGTGTTAGGATAATTGGTCAATGCCTTAGCAAATATCTACTTTCTGTATTGCTTTATGCTTTATTGATTTGGGCTCGGTAGTCAAGCATCTTAAAGACCAAGTCATGTCATGCCTTAACTAATATTTAGTTGTTTGCATGCTCATATCATAGATGTGGGTATTCTTTTGACTTGTCTCAGCTCGGTTGAACAAACACATGCCTTAGCAAATATTTGTTGTTTTGCATGTTTTTTCCCGAATGCTCCTGAGCTTGGTTCTTAGGTAGCTTGTCTATAAATTATGTGCATGCCTTAGCAAAATTTTGCCTTTGTGCATGCAATAGCATAGATGATGCTTTTCTTTAGAACTTGATCACTTTAGGACATCTCAAGCTCGTGCTTAAGCGAGTTCAGCGGAACAGCCTCGCGCTTCTTTAGGAGACCTCAAGCTCATGCTTTGAGTAGTTCGGCGATTAGTCCCACTACAACTCAAGCTCTTGTTTGAGTATCTCAGTATCTAGTCTCGTGTTATTGATTAGGACTACCTTTGCTCATGCTTAGGCAAATGAGAAGTGCATCTCGATTTAAGTAAAAACTTTAGAAAATTTTGTAAGTGCATCTCGATTTAAGTTAATACTATAGAAAGTTTTGTACTTGTAACATCAAATAATGAAACCTCAACCGAACTATGTATATTTTGGAAAATCTTCAAGTTAAAAATAACAGAGTTGTTTACATGATCAAATAACTTTGAGCAATTATTTGGAAAACATGGAAAACAAGTTTGATGAGAAATGAAATTTTATATATACAAGCTCGGTATAAAGAAGTTTACATTTATTGGTAATATTTCCTTAAGTTGTTAGAATTCCAAGTGCTTAGGACTTGCTTACCCTCTAGGTTCTTAAGATGATAAGCACCCTTGTCGGCTAGCTTAGTTATCTTATGAGGACCTTCCCAATTGGGACCAAGCTTCCCATTCGTCGGGTCCTTAATATTTTCAAAAACTTTTCTCAAAATGAGGTCGTCAACAACAAACTCTCTAAGCTGGACTTTTTGATTGTATAATTTTGCTAGTTGCTTCTGGTAGTTGACCAATAGTACTACTGAATTTTCTCTTCACTAATCGGTAAGGTTAAGATCCCGAGCTAGGAATTCAGAGTTATTGATTTCATCGTAAGCCTTAATTTGCATTGTGGGCAAACTGACCTCCAATAGGATTACAACTTCGAAATCGAAAGCCGAAGAATAAGGCATTTCTTTTGTTGTTTTCCGCGGTATGATTCGATAGGCCCACAAAATGTTTGATAGTTCATTAACCCACTTGCCTTTGAACTTTTCAAGCCTCTTTTTGATCATGTTCATTATGCACTTGTTGGTCACTTCAGCTTGCCTGTTACTATGCAGGTATCTTGACTTTGAGCTCATCCAATATCTTTTTGACTTTCTAGCCCACGAACTAAGTTCCATTGTCTGAAACAAAAGCTTTAGGGATGTTGAATCTTGATAGCATGTTTCTATGAATGAATTTGATTACATCTACTTCTCTAATTTGGGCCAAAGGCTCGGCTTCCACCCACTTGGTAAAATAGATCATGGTTGCCAGCAAAAACTTCTTGTTCGCCACAACTCGAGGTAAAACGCCCATGATGTTCATTCCCCATTGAGAAAAGGGCCATGGCCTAGTGAGAGAAGTCAAGTCCCGAGCTGGTTGATGAATGAGATGGGAGAGCAACTGACATTTGGTGATTTCTAAACGTATATTTGGGCATCTTTTTGCATGTAGAGCCACCAATACCCTTGAGTTAGGGCTTGGTTGGCTAACGATCTTCCCCTGAGGGCAACACGCACATGCCTTTATGAATTTTGAACAGCACATCTTGTACTATGCTTGGGTGAACGCACAATAAATTGAGCCTCGAGTAAGATCTTTGGTACAAATCTCCTACGGTGGAGATCCAAAATTACGATACGTTTGCTCAGAGCTTATGTGATTCCTTCTTGTCTTCGGGAAGCATCATGGCGCAAAATTTCCATTATCTGGTCCATCCAGATCAGTCCCAGCTCAGTGTTGACAAGAACAAGTCATTGACTGACTTTGTGGTTGGAAACCAAGATCAGATCCATTGCGATGGTCTGTCCAGTTTCTTCTTCAAAGACTAATGCTAAGTCTACCAATTCATCTGCATGTGCATTTAAATCCTTTCCACTTGCTTGATCTTGATTGCTCTGAATTCAATGAGGAGGATCTTCGTAATTGCTAAGTACTTGGCCATCTTTGCTCTCCGATCTTCAAATTTTCCAATGACCTGGTTAACCACCAGTTTGGAATCACTAAACAATGTGGAGTGCGGGAACCTTTAACTTGTTGGCAGACCAAAGTCCTGCAATGAAAGCCTCGTTCTTAGCTTCGTTATTTGTTGCGTGGAAATTTAGTTTAAGGTAGTGCTCAAATATTTCCTTTCCAAAATTTTTTGTACAATGCCCACACTTGCTCCTAAACTATTTTTCACGCCATCAATGTACATTTTCCACGTCGAGTAATCGTCAATATGAAGGCTTTCTTTGCGAACCTTATGACCTTTAATGAGATTCTCAGCCGTGGGTTCCTCTGCATCCTAAGCTGGTTCCTTGCTAACCTCGGGACCCTCAGGTGCTAGTTTGGTCCTTGCTAATGTTTCTGCCAAGCTCTCCTCCTCCCCATGTGCAGATGCAAAAAAATTGAGCTTTGAACTCACAATACGAGGCAAAAACACAGTAAAAAAATTAGACAAGACTTGACCTTTTATTACTACCCTTAGTAGAAATCTTATATCGAACTTCCCAAGCTCAACTACCAATTTGGATAGTCGCCTAAATAGGTCCAATTTTGACAATATTTGTAAGGGAAAACTCAGTGTACACCGCAATGGAATGTTCTTAAAAATAGTGCACAAGTTTTCGTGAAGTAATAACTAGGGCCAGTACCAATTTTTTTAGCAGCAAGTACCTTGTCTGGAAATTCGTAAATGTCTTGCTAACAAAGTAAATTGGATGCTTCTCTCCATCTACCTCCCTTAGCAGCACCGAGCTAACTACGTGCTCAGAGGCAACGAGTTAGATGTAAAGCGGTTCTCCCTCATCTGGGGTGAAAAGAAGTGGTGGGCTAGTTAAGTACTATTTAAATTATTAAAGTGCTTGTTCACACTCCTTATCCCAAGAAAATTTTGTATTTTTGCGAAGGAGTTGAAAAAATAAACGGTACTTATCAGAAGACTTACTGATAAAATGGTTAAGTGTTGTCACCATTCTAGTCAGTTTCTAAATCTCCTTCGCTGTGCTTGAGCTGACAAGGTCATTGACGGTCGAGATATGCTTTGGGTTAACTTCAATTCCTCACCGAGTTACCAAGTTCTCAAGAATTTGCCCGAGCTCACTCTGAAAGCACACTTGGCTGTATTCAATCTTAGCTTGTGTTCTTTTAGGATCGCGAACACCTCGGAAAGGTCCTTCAAATGATCTGGATCTTTCTTACTTTTGACCACCATGTCGTCTATGTAAGCGTCTATGGTTTTACCCATCAGTGGCTTAAACATCTTCGTGATCATGCGTGGGTAGGTGGCCCCAGTATTTTTAAGCCTTAAGGGCATGATCTTGTAGTAGAAAATGTCGCGGGGGGTTATAAAGGTAATCTTCTCATGATCTAGATCATGCATGGCAATATGGTGGTAATCTCGGTATGCATTGAAAAAGATCATTTAGGCATTACCTGAGTTAGAGTCCACTAGTTGATCAATCTTTGGCAAGGGAAAGCAATCTTTCAGGAAAGCTCAATTGAGGCTTATGAAATCAAGGCAAACTCTCCACTTTCTTGTCTTCTTTTTTACCACACCTGTATCGGATAACCAGCTGGGGTAAAGAACCTCATTTATAAACTCTTTAAGCTTTTCAACTTCCTTTATCACCACATCTACTTGCTCTGTTGTAGACTTGCATCCCCGCTATTTTACTAGCCTGACATTGAGCATGACATTAAGCTCATGCTTGATGAAATTGGGGTCAATCTCGGGCATCTCGTGTAGGGTTCATGCGAAGAACTCAATGTTTCTTATCAGGAATTTGATGAGCTCGGTTCTCTCCTACTCCTTTAGGTTTGAACTTGTGAGGAAGAAGTGGTCCGAGATTAGCTCCTTAAGATCATAGCACATGAGATCTTCCACGACCTTGGCCTTGGGAATCCTACCAACATCTTTCAGGACTTCTATCTCTTCCTCCACCAACTACACTTCTTTCATGGCTGCCTTGTGGAGATTGTGGCAAGGTAATGCTGTTTGCGCCACCTTGTCCCCATAAATGGTTTCATCACCTTGGGGAGCGGCGAACTTGATAATTTGGTGCAACGTGGAAGCAAACTCCCTTCATCTTGTGCTGCCAATCTCGGCCAACAATTACATTATATGGGGAAGGGATGTTAATGAAAATGAACTTTGTCATTAAATTTTAGGACTAAGCTCGGACTTTGAGGCTTACGATTCCCAAAGACCAATGAGACTGAGCATTGAACCCGACCAACGGAGCTTGGGCAGGCTTTAGGTCGCCTCAATTAATTTAAGTTACTTGAAAAGATCATAATATATCACCTCCACTCAGCTACCAATGTCTACCAGAATTATTTTCACATCATAATTGTGGACCCGCAACTTTAAAGACCAAGGGATCGTTATGGGCGTGTTTGACCCGCTCAAGATCTACCTTGATAAAGGTAATGCTTCCCAGCTCAGACTGGCTTTACCTTGACTTCTTCGCCATTGGTTGGATTGAGAGAACCTCGTGCATTTGTCCGACGATGCGGATCTCCATTATGATCCTATTCTCAAGATCGAGGTGATTAGGGTTGCCTATCATGTGAATAATATGGTAGGTCTTCCTCCAAGGCATTGTCATCTTCATCATTACCTCGGTTAAACCTTGGATTAGGTTTGACCTTGGTTTCCTCTACCGAAATCTTTTCTTGATCAACATACTCCTTCAGGTGTTCTGCCTGAATGAGCTGATCAAGAAAAGTCTTGAGGGCTTGGCAATTTTTGATTCGGTGCCCTTTCTCCTCGTAAAAGGTGCACTTCCACCTCTAATTGCTTTTTTTGGGGTCTCCTCCCCTTAGGACTAGCTTTTGGTAGTACGGCTTGTTTCAAATTTAGGTGAGGAGCTTATAAATTGGCTTTTTAAAGACCACATTGATGCCTTGCCTCACCCGATCTTCATGGTCCTTTGTACTTTCTCGATGCTTGAACTTGCCATTTTCCCTGGATGAAGACCCTGTAGCTCGTTCTTCTTGCCTCACATCATCCTCCAGCTAAGCGAACATTTCCACTGTGGACATGTGCTCATGGAGATTGATTGGGGGATTGAGTGTCAGGTCTTCCCATAGTTATTGGCTTGGGGTCAATCCGAACTTATAACTTACCACGGCGAGTTCCTCTGAGCACTCCTTAATATCATTGTAGAGCTCCCAGTACCGCTTACTATAATTTTTGAGTGTCTCATTTTTGCCTTTACAGAGTGTCAAGAGAGAGCTGACACCCTTGGGTGCCTTTATGTTGATAACAAACCGAGCCACGAATGATTCAAAGAGTTCGTAAAAGCTCCCGATGGACCAGCGAGAAGTTTATCAAACCATTTCAGCCTGAGGTGGTTCCAAAATGCCATCACCTGCCTGAAATGGCTTATGTGGGACTTTGTATCTAACTTCCCATCGTATAGGGTGAATTTCAGTGGACTGAACTTTTCTAAAGGGTGTGAATGGAGTGAATGGGTGTGAATGGAGTTTGGTACCTCTGGAACTTTGGTGGCACCTTAGACTTGGTAGTCCTTGTGTGAAATTTGGCTGGGGGTATGGCTTTTGCGACCAAAATTGTTCTGGCACGCAACTTGGCTCTCAAGTCACTTTTATCTCGGTTGCATTTGGCGTTGAAGGTTTTGTGAAGAGTCATGCCGGAAGGGACTCGACTAGGTGGTCCCTTTTGCTTACCTGAGACAATGGTTCTACTGTCACTTCGGCTCTCGACCTCAGTGTGATCAGGTGTTATTTGTTTTCATTTGGGCCTCCCTGAGGTACGTCTATGCGCCGGGTAAACCGCACCTCGGAAGGTCCTTCTGTAAGTCTTGTAACTAGTGGTATTACGTTGTTAGCCACCAGAACTTGTTGCATATCTGCAAATTAGTTTTCCAACCACTGGATGGTGGCAGCTTGGTTGTCTTCTCCTCTATTGGGGAGCAACCGACCCGACTCTTGCTTGGAATGGCCCTTAGCCCCCCCTCCGAGCATCGGCCAATAGTTTTCCTTCCTCGCCCAGAGTTCTATGCACGAGGGGTTGCTCTCTCCCATCGGTTGGATCGATTGCTGATTTTGTCATTTGTGTTTTCAGAGGCCATATATCGATTTGTAGATGTATATGGTCAATTTTTCACAAATGGTGCTAATTGTGGGGTATGAGTGTTTGAAGAATGGAGAAATAAAATAAAAATAGATACCTACAGTGGCTGAGCGGCAGTTGACTGTAGCTGCCGGTGCTTCACATGTTCTCTTCAAGGCATAAATAATGAGTTCGGCTTATGAAGCTATATTCGGAAAATGGCTCTCTAACGGTCAAGTCAGGTGACCTAAAGTATATAGAATAAAAATAGAAAGTACAATAATGGCTGAAGTTAGCTAAAATTGCGTACCTTTAAGAGAATAAAGGATGTCCTTGTATAACACAGTTCGGCGCGGCCTGGACGCGCCAAATGACTGCAGCTGGACGCGTGCCTGGACGCGCTGACTACTGTGTCAATGAGTAGGCGAGTGACTTAATCATGTCCTTAAGGCATGGCTGGTGCCTAGCCTGTAACATTGCCGGCGTCGGAACCCGAACATACGAGTG
>BRYE01000025.1:2225000-2240000 GCA_030159115.1 Actinidia arguta var. hypoleuca
TCATGCATTGTTATTTGGTGATAACCTTGGTACTCGTCTAAAAAGCTCATCCGAGCATGGCCAAATATTAAGTTCACCAACTGATCAATTTTTGGTAAGGGGAAGCAGTCCTTTAGGTAAGCTCAATTGAGGCTTGTAAAATTGATTCACACTCTCCACTTGACATATTTTTTCTTTACCACCATAATGTTAGACAAACCAACTTGGGGTAAAGAACTTTTGTGATAGCACTTGCCTATTTTAATTTTTCAACCTCCTCTATCATCGAATCCATATGTTCAGTTGCAGACCTCATTCCTTGCTGCTTCACGAGATGAGCTCCGAGCATGACATTAAACTCGTGCATAATAAAGCTTGGGTCAATTCTCGACATCTCGTATGGCATTCAAGCGAAGACCTCGATATTTGCTTTTAGTAACTTAATGAGCTCGATTCTCTCCCGTTCTTCATGTTCAAGCCAACAAGAAAATAGTGGTCTGAACTTGGCTCATCGAGTTCACAACAAATCAAGTATTCCACGACTTTGGCTTCCGGAGTCCTTCCAACATCTTCTAGGACTTCTCTCTCCTTCATGGTTACTTTAGTGCTCAACATGGCGAGGTAGCACTGCTTAGCCAGGACTTGATCTCCATAGAGTGTTTTCCCACCCCCTTAGGGTAGCGAATTTAATGTCCTCATGCAATGTGGAAGCGACTCCTTTCATCCTATGTAACTAGTATTGACTAACAATCGCTTTATAAGGAGAGGGAATATCAATGACTACAAACTCGGCCTCTAGCTCTTAGGAACCATCTTGGACTTTGAGAGTTACGATTCTTAAAAGCTAGTGAGCCTAAGCATTGAACCTAACTAATGGAACTAGGGCCGACTTTAGTTCAGCTTTAGTCAGTTTAATTATTTAAACAGATAATAATACATCGTCTTAACCCAACTTCCAGAATCTACTAGGATTTTTTTGGCATCGTATCATGGACCTACAATTGAATGACCAAAGGATCGTTGTGGGGGTATTGGACCCGCGCTAGATCTTTCCTAGTAAAGGTGATGCTTCTTGGTTCAGTCAAACCTTATCTTGGCTTTTTCACTACAATGATATGTACTTTTACAGTTTTAAAAATAATCTAAAAATATATCGTATAATCACAACTTATGTAGAGGAGTGGTTATGCCGGACTTATCGTCCTCAGGGATCAATAGGCTAAGCTAAAATATTTTTTAAACTATTCTAATTTAATTCGAGGAAAGAATGAGATTTTGTTTGAAAATTTATTTTTGTTAAACTAATTAAATTAAAAACATAATTTAAATAAATATTGTAAAAAGATGAGAAAGAGATCCTAGGACTTCCGAATCCACCATAGGCAAGTAAATCTAGTTTTATAATAATTTAGATTTTTATCAGTTGATTTGCTGAAGATCCGTGTGGCTACAAGTGCACAATGGTATCGTCAAGAAGATAGTGAAATTACCCATTGGTATAGATTATGTAAATAGCACGAATTGTCATAGAGCATGATCCATTTATTTACTATAATCTAACACAATTATATGAAATCACAAATTGATAATATCCATGAAACCTATGCAAAATAATCACAAAAAATTTTGCACGCGTATGATAAGAAGAATAAAATCAATTATTTGAATTATATCAAAAGTCTTTAGTTTCATGGAACAGTAAATCATAATCAAAAAAAAATTCTAACCTATTACAAAACACTGATTTACATGAATAGGGTTTCATCTCACCCTAGGATATAACACCTAGCCGTTCGTGGAGAACTTGAATACATCAATCTTCATTCCTCTCATCCTCTCCCGATAACTCCTTTTTTCGGTTTGCTGGAGAGCTCCCCGTGTTTGTTTGTTTTCTTTCTTGTTGCCTTCTCCTTCTCCTTTTCCTTCTCCTTCTCCTTCTCCTTTTTTTTCTTTTTCTTTCCTTCCTTTCTTTTTTTCCTTTCTTTTTCAAGCGTGTAGATTTTTGCCTCGAATGTAGGAATTTGTGATTTTTTTGCCTTGAACTTTTGAATGCACTTCATTTTGATTCCAAAACTTGTAATTTGGACTTCAAATTTGGGATTTTTTTTCCATAAAATCTATAAGCAAAAATATGAATCAGAATAAATCAATCAATAACAAAATAATAGCTAACAAAGGTAAATTGGGCAGCCTCAATATACATATTTTGGTACTTATCACTGGATCGAGAGTACCTCGTTCATTTTCTTGATAATTCAGATCTTCCCTTGGATCCTATTCTTAAGTTCGGGGTCATATGGGCCCCCGATCATGTGAATAGTCCTGATGGGGAGGTCTTCCTTCAAGGCATTGTCAGCTTCGTCCCTATCTTGGTCAAACCTCAGGTTAGGTTTGACCTCGGCTTCCTCTGCCTTCGTCTTCTCTTGGTCGACAAACTCCTTCAGGTGTCTTACCTGAAAAATTGGTCCAAATAGGACTTCAAGGCTTTGTAGTTTTCAGTCCTGTGCCATTTTTCCTTGTGGTAGGCACACTTCCACCACTGATTGTGATTCTTCGGATCTCCTTCCATGGGGAGAGGCTTTTTGTATTATGACTTGTCTTGAATCATAGTGAAGAGCTTGTAGATTGGTTCTTTAAAAATCATGTGGAGTCATTGCCTTACCCGTCCTTCACATTCATTCTTACCTTTTTTTTGTCATTTAAATGCGTCTACTCCTCAAGAGGATGTTCTTGCAACTCGCTCGGCTTGTCTAATGTCATCCTTCGAATGATCATACATTTCCACTTGAATCATAAGGTCTCAGAGATCGATTGGGGGATTGAGAGCATTAGGTCATCCCACAATTTATCGTAAAAGAGTCAACTCGAGCTTATAGCTGACCATGACGAGCTTTTCTGAACACTCCTCAATTTTATTATATATATATCCTAACACATTTTTTTGTAATTGAGGAGCATGTCATTCTTTCCCTTACGGAGTGTCAAAAGGGAACTCATGCTCTTTGGTGCTTTGGTGTTAATGACGAACCGAGCCACGAGTGACTCGAACAATTGTAGGAAGCTCTTGATTGACCTCGATAGGAGCTTATCGATCCATTTCATCTTGAGGGCCTACACATTAGTGCATCAAGGTGGTTCTAGAGGACCATCATCTTTCGGAATTGGTTGATGTTCGATCTTAGGTCTAACTTCTCATCACACCTATTGAACTTTGGAGGGTTGAACTTCTCCGGAGGTTCCACTCTCTCTATCTCGGGTGCGAATAGGGTTAGCACCTCGGAAGAAGTTGTTCCTTCGATTGCCCTGACTTTTGCTTGGAGGGGCCCTTGGCTTCTCTGTAAGCATCAGCCAGTAGCTTAGTTCCCATCTCGCCCGGTGTTCTAGGCATGAGAAGGTACTCCCTTTAGGTTTCTTGACTGCCTATACCACCGTTCATGCTTTTGGATGACATCAGAATTGATTTTTGCTAATGTCTAAACATAAATGCCGGCGGTGGCTAGCAAGCAAAAGTTGATGGTAGGAGGCTGCTAGTCGGACTTGAAAGACAGAATAGTGAGAAGAACCGTCTGGATCTATCCTTGGACGTCTCTCTGGCGGTCAAGTTAGTGGCCAAAAAGGAAGAGAGAGAAAGAGGAGTTCTTCGCTCTATATGTAGAGAGAGAAAGGACTTGGCCTTTTATAGTGCAGCTCGGCGTATGCTTGGACGCGTCGACTGCCACATTAGTAAGTAGGTGGTTGACCCAATCATGCCCCTGAGGCATGGCTGGTAGTGAGTCTATCACATCCTCGACGTTTAGACCCAAGCATGCGGGTGGCAAAAAAACTTATGTGTACGTTACACTATGACCCTGACGTGCCTTAGGAATCTCCGCATGTTGGTGTACATCGACCAAGCTTCCGTGCAGAGATGTCGACTGAACTTACTATGAAGCGACAATTCGGTGGGGGCGGTAACCCAATTTCGGCCGAAAGTGAGATAAGATATTTTATCCTCCCACAATAATAAAATTTTATTTTGATTGGCTAACAACATGACCAAAACCTAAGCTTTATTTTACTCTGGTAGAACACTCAAAAGATGAAAAATTACTCAATAACACTTAAATAGATGGAAAACTCTTGAGAGGCTAAGCTATTAAGTTTATGGAATTCTCCAAGTTTTCAAAAGTGTTTTTTTCATTGATTCAAGGCTCCTATTTGTCCAAGGGATAAGTGTTATATTTAGTAAAAATCAACCTTAACTCTATTTCCTTGAAGATAATGGATGGATAGTGTTTTAGATTATCAATTATTGCGTAATTTCACTTAACTTTCTTGGGGGTTATTACTAGCCACGGGTCCTCTAGGTTTTGAAATATTATTGACCAAGTTTTGAAAAATTACTGACCTCTTTTATTTTTAAAACTATTATCAAGATTCTCTCACAACTATTTTTTTTAATAAAAATGAAAAATTACTCTTATTTTTAGGGCTTTCATAATTTTTTTTCTCAACACATTAATTAAAACTAATGAACACTAAACAACCTTATTTGTTCAACTATCTTATAAAATTAATTATTTTTAACTTATTATTTCTTTTTGTAATAACTACTAAAATTTTTTTTAGCAATATTTGACATTTTTTTGTTATGATTTTTTTAAAATTTTATAAAAAAAAATTATTTCTTAAGTATATTTAAATTAGGAGTACTTAAAAAGTAAAATATTTAGATATTTAAAAAAAAAACTATTTATTGATAAAAAATTAGGGGCTCATGGGCCTAGCCTCTTCGGAGGCCAAACATTATAGATAAATCCTAACCCCTTCAAAATATTAACATGACATCTTAACATGTATATAACTCCCAAATTACCCTTCTATATCATCCTGTGTTTCAAAAAAATCTAGGATTTTAAACCCCCATTTGGTAATTGTCTCATAAAACACCGTGCAAATTATAATGCCAATAATCCACTTTTCATGACTCTACACATGTGGAACTGTAATTTTGTATGAAAAATAAAATAAAAAAGTAAGCACAAAAGATACGTACAATATCTAATAATAAATTGCTTTACATGTCTTGTGATATACTTTTCACATTTGCAAACAATCTGTTTCATTTATGATAAACTTATCATGAGTAGTGATCACATTTTGAAACTATAAAAAAAAAACTTTGAAAATCACTTAAGAATATTATAATCATGTGTGTTTGATCGTGGTATATATGATTATTAGAAATTGTCCGTGCCCATGGGCACTACACCGCAAAAAAAAAAACGCTTCTTAGGCTCTAAAATACAGATAAAATATAAACATTAGATAAGAGATATATTGCATGCATATACGAAGAGATACATTGTTATAAATAGAGAACAAATTAGAAAGTATAAGAATTTTAAAAAAATGTTGCTAGTTTTGAAGAAATGATGAAAAAATAAATGGTATTTTTAGTTTTTTGGGGTGTGAATCTTACTAAAAAAATAATTTAATGGGTTAAAAATATGCTCAACTTTAAAAATATTTTGACCATTAGATCACAACCTATACGGGTTCCACATCTTTGAGAATAAGAAAGTTGTATTTTTTTGAAAAAAAAAAATAGTTTCAAGTGAAATATCAACAATTAGATTAACTCAAATGGATTTCACCCATAGATAGTGAGAGATGGCTTGAAAGATTCAAAAACCTTTACTTCTTATATTATAAATGTCAATTTTTTTTTCACAAAACGTTATGCTAATATTACATATAATAAACTCATCACATTTGTAAATAAACTGTAACACTTATGACAAACTTATTATAAGCGGGTAGGATGGCCTTTTAAAAATATGAAAGAATTTAAAATTCACTGTAAAACATTCTGGTAATGTGCATATGATCATGGTAAAATATAATCATGTCATATGATCATGATATATATAATCATGTCACAATGTTTCTTTCGATAAACCCAATATTTTAAAAAGTTATGCTAATATTACAAAATTTATGATAAACATGTTACATTTGCAAATAAACTGTTCGACTTATTATAAACTTATCATTAGTGACTTGTCATTGTTCTGCTCTTTTTCATACGTCAATCTTATTGATGTTGTTGTGATAAAAATTTGGGAGAGCAACCAACAGTAAGAATTACTCCTCGGCCTCGGCAATGGACCTCGATAAGTACTTGGGTGACCTGCGCAACAATGAACAAATGTGATCGGTCGGGGTGAGACTGCTCAAAACTCCTCTGGCGTGTGAATCAGACCAAGGCAATCAGAAGATAACTATAGGCAATATGGGCGAGCACAATAATAACAGTATTTGTGGTGCCTGTGTTGAGCGTACCTTTTTGTTGTGGGGGAGCGACCTTTATATAAATGGAGTAATGAGCCGTGTAAGTGGATCACAGCGAGTTCCTGGGAAGGATAAGTATCGAAGATAACATAAGGGGCTGCCAATTGGCGTGCAACCCATAATTTTAGGCGTCGTGATGGAGCTGGAGTCCTATGGAGATAGTTCTCTTGTAGAGGTGGAATTCTCACAAAGGTGGACTCTGATCAGGTGGAGGAATGATGGAGAAGAAGTCTCATGATGATAGACTCCTAACAGAGATGGAGTCCTTTAGGAGAATAAGTCCTCATGGAGATGGTCTCTGATTCGGCGAGATAGATTACCTCGCCCTATGGCGACCTGGAGGGACCAGTTTATGTATAGGCGACGTGGAACTCAGTTTGTCTTTAACAATTTAGGTAACCAGGAATGTGACGTAGTGAATTCTCGAGCGACATGCACCACTTAGAATATTAAGAGATGGTATGTATTTTTCCCACATCAGTAGCCCCCTGCTCGAAGTGCTGAGATATTCGGGATCTTTGAGTAACCATTAAGTGGCAATTCTTGAACCACGTAGGCATACATTAATTACGCCTCTCTCTGGTGGGACACGTGGACGAGGGCATTAACTTCTACAATAAAATTAGGACAAAATGGCGGCGCATTAATGATGACTTTTGGTAGGATAGGCGGCCCACTAGGGAAGACTTTTTGGGGGAAAGGCGGTTATGAGCTCGAAATGCAAAAGGTCACGCAATCTTAGACGTCTAAGCAGATGTATCTCAGCCCTTGGTACTTCCTATATATAGGGGGACCCATCCATTCATTTATACCTTTCTGCTCCTGCTACCTAACCGCTGCTTCAGTTCAGATTTTCTCCTCGCCCCCATATGTGATCGCCCCCTTACCTTTTAGCACAGTAAGTACCATAGTTTATACTTTCATTTTTGTAGTTTTTGTCCCATAGGCCTGAAGTAGTTAGTCCATTAGACTTGGATTCCTTGCCTTCTTAGATATCCGACCACCTAGGAGAAGGATCGTCATATATTACTGACGAGGTAAAACAATCCCCTAGATCGCCCATGGAAGAACCATCAGCCCCTGAGGTCGGCCCTTAGTTGCTATTCACCCCTCAGTAGAAAAAGAAAATAATATCATGACTGCAGAGGAGCTAGACTTACTTAGGGAGACTTATTCTTTTCATCAAAGCATACAGGTTAGACTTCCCGAAGAGAACAAAATAATACTTTCAACTCGCCCTGGCGAGGTGGCCTTTTATGAGACCTCTTTTCAAGCGGGCATTCGCTTTCTTATTCATCCTACATTAGATTAATTTTAAGGTTTTACAATATTTGCCCAGTTCAGCTCGTCCCCAACGCATGGTGAAGTATCGTTTGTGCAATGGCGTTGTGGCGAGTGTATAAATATTCTATGACCATTTTCGAGTTTAAAAATATATTTTCCCTTAATAGTAACCCCAAATCGGACCAAGGGTGGTTGTACTTCAAGGTGAGGTACAAGAAAAACCTCCTCCTCGGATACCCCAGCAACGTTAAGGGGTGGAAAAGCAAATTCTTTTTTGCCTTTGGGGATGATTGGGAGCTTCCTGAAGATTCACCTCGGGAAGGCGTGCTAAGGGTTCCGAGGTCATGGAATGTCCCAAGTCGGTCTTAATTTTATTTAGAAATTTTATTTTATTTATTATTAAAATATTAACCGAAATAATTTCCTATGATATTTTTCAGGTAAACATTACAACGATCTGCCCAAGTTATATGGGAATGAGCGGAAACTTTTTGATGAGATTTTAAAATCAGTGGAGCTACATGGGCATTTTTCAGTCCCTGTGCTTCTTAAATCGAAATTATTTCGTCGGATTTTTGGCTCTCTCAAACCTATTTCATCTGGGACTAAGGGCGAGGAACAACATGGACATGGATCATCAGCGTCGTCGGGCGAAGCGGGTGAGTCCCGCCCTTCCCGTGGTGAACACATCCAACAAGATAGCCATTCTCAAGATGAATTAGTAGAATACCTAGGGACCCTGAGGAAGAAACTGAAGAGGATTCTACCTCACATCCCTGACCTGACCCTGCTAAGATGGTCGGGGAGAAAAGTTCGAGATCCCTTTTTAGAATTTTCACCGAATGTCTCGGGATCAAACTCAGACCCGACATCAGAATCTTGGTCGGATTCTGGGCTACCTCTCGAGCTTAAATCAGATGGTATAGATTCTTGTCTATTCTTACTATTCATAGTTTCGTCTCTGATATTCGTCTTAATTTGCATCTATGTCGAGGAGGATAAGCCTAAAAAAACTCAGCGAGAAGGTGGAGAAGGCCAAGGGCGAAAGCACTGCTAAAAAGTCCACTTCCGTTAAGGGAGTGGTAATTGGTGAAAAATGTTCAAGAGACGATCTCTCCATCTCTCCAAGTAAGAAGGCCAAACATGGGGATAGCCCCAAGAGGAAAGAGCCCGCAGTCACACCCGAGCCCCAAAGAAAAATGACAGGGCCTGATGACCGTCCAAGGGCCACCACTTCTTTGAACCCCGGGGAGGGTAGCTTGCCATCCTTGGGGACTGTCCTCGGTGCTGGGGCTTCCATTCTTGGGAGCCCTTCTATAGCCAAGAAAATTCTCTGAGGAGTGATTCCTCCTTCGGACCAAGAAAAAGTGGGACAGCTGTCCTTGGACTAGACTGACACCAAATTTTTCCACATCCTCGGCCAAGTACTACCTTGATTCTGTCCTCATTTTCTTCTTATTAAGATACATGTGCTCAGATTGATTTGAAAGGATTTATTTGTAGTAGGCGCTTGTTCTCGGATCCTTCTTGGCAGTTCGAAGCAGAGAACCTGTGGAAGAGACATCTTTTCAACAAGGGCGAGCTGCCTCTTTAGAAAATAAAGTTTCTCACCTCCAAAAGTTGTCAGGCGATCTGGAGCAGCAATTAGTCGAGGCCCGAGCTTGGGAGCAACAGGTCAGCAACGAGTTCACTAATTTAAAAGATGAAAGAGATACCCTCGCTGACAAGGTGGAGAAGTCTGAAATTTTGGTGGTGGAGCTGAGGGAATCCATGACCCAAGCTAAAAAAACAGCTGTGGAAGAATTTAAATCTTCATCGGATTTATTGGGGGCAGTTGAAGACACTGCCTCAAAGTATTTTGGCGAAGGATTTGACTTTTGTAAGTGACAGTTTCGTTGTCATCATCCCATCTCGCCATCAAATTGAAGGACATGGGTCTTGATTATGACCTGCTTGCCGAAGAGGACGAGGATGAAGAGGGGGAGGGGGTGAACGAGAAAACTAGTGAGAAAGGCGATACAAATCCTCCTCCCTCGTGATTTTTTTTGTAGTTGTTGTAATGGCGATGTGTAACTATCTTTAAATGAATGAGCATTTTACTTGTGCAAATTCAATTGCTTGGCACTTTGCATGAATTAGTTTAGTAATTGAAACGGCGAAGCGATTAGCCCAGTAGGCAACTGGCGATTAAATACTTTTGCGATAAAAGGCACCCTTAATTGCAACGGCGATCTCTATAATGGCGAAATTAATTTTTGGAAATATGGCAATGTATGTCGGCTTTTAAAATTTGTTAAGCGAATGTACTACTTTATAATAACAAGGGCAATCAAGATGCCTGTTGTTTATTAACGAACTGGCAATCTTGATTACGGTGACTTCAATATTGGCGATCAAGATGCCTTCTGTTTATTAACGAACTGGCGATCTTAATTACAACAACTTCCATATTGGCGATCTTGATCTTGGCAACTTCCATAGCAAGGGCGATCAAGATGTCTTCGCCGTTTAATAACAAACTGGCGATCTTGATTACGGCGCCATCAATCCTGCAATTGGTGATATATCGGCGAACAATGATGATTAAAATAAACCTGAGAAGTTTTATTACTTGGAATAAATTGGCAATTTGGCAATTATTACAATTGCATCGCCTGGGCGATCTAATTGTCATAAAAAGCGTTCATACGTATTATTGATAATACTTTTCAAATGCTCGGGTTTCCAAGGATGAGGGAGTGTTTTCCCGTTCATGTCTTTAAGTCAATAAGTACTTGGTCCAGATACCTTGACGACCTTATAAGGGTCTTCCCATGTTGGACCTAGTTTTCCTGTGTTTGGCTCCTTAGTAGATAGGGTGACCTTTCTTAGGACTAGATCGTCAGGTAGGAAAGACCTATATTTGACGACCTGATGTTTGTAAGCTGCTTGGCGTATTCTTGCTTTTTTCCTTTTTTCATCAAGAAGGTCAAGGTTGAGCCTCAGCTCCATTTCATTGTTTTCTTTATTGAAATTTGAGGTTCTGAAGCTCGGCATTCCTATCTCAACAGGTATCACCGATTTTGTCCTATAGACCATGGAGTAAGGTGTCTCGCCAGTAGGAATCCTGCTTGTTGTATGATATGCCCAAAGTATGCTTGGCAGGTCTTCTACCCATTTGCTTTTGGATTTCTTTAGTTTTGTCTTTAGATTTCTTAGGATGATTTTGTTGGTAACTTTGACCTGGCCATTGTTTTGGGGATGACTTGGCGAAGAGAAATGATGTGATATGGCGAGATTCGAACAAAATTGTCTGAACCCATCATTGTCGAATTGCATGGCATTATCCGAGATGAGGACCTTGGGAATTCCGAATCGGCAGACGATACTTTTCCACACAAAATTCTTTATATTTTTCTCGATGATTTTGGCAAGTGGTTCCGCCTCTATCCACTTAGCGAAGTAATCAATGGCGACAATCAAAAACTTTCTCTATAGCAGAGTCTGAGGCAAAGGTCCAAGTATGTCAATTCCCCATTGGGCAAATGGCCATGGGCTGGTCATTGGTACCATCTCAGTATGAGGAAGATGGCTTACTAGTGCAAATCTTTGGCACTTGTCACACTTTCTGGTGTACGTCGTTGCATCACGTTCTATCTGAGGCCAGAAGTAGCCTTGCCGAATTACTTTTCATACTAACGACCTCGCCCACGAATGATTTTCATAGATGCCCTCATAAATCTCCCTTATCACACAATCAACTTCATCAGGTCGGAGGCATCTTAGAAGAGGTCCTGAAAAAGATCATTTATATAAAATTCCATGAAAAATACAGAACCTGCCAAATCTATATCGGATTCGATGAGCTTGGAGTTTATCTGTTGGCAACGTGCCATGTTGGAGATAGCCGATGATTTCATCCATCCATGTTGGGTCTGTTTCTGTGGCAGACAGGTTTGGCGATCTCAATACTTGGATAAAACAAGAATTCCAGGGGTATATTTCTGTCTGATACGAAATCAAATGTGGAGGCGAGATTGGCGAAGGCGTCAGCTTTTTTATTTTCCTCTTTGGGGATCTGGCAAATGATAAAGCTTTTGATTTTTTGGGACATGCTTTTGACTTCATCTAAATAAGCCGCCATCCGCGTATCCTTGGTGAGGTAGTCTCCTTAGACTTGATTCACCACCAATTGCGAATCACTAAAGGCATCCATGGAATCTACTCCTAATCTTGTGGCGACTCTTAACCCGGCGAGGAGAGCTTCGTATTCGGCTTTGTTATTGGTGGCTTTAAACCCAATTCGTATAGCATACTCCATCTGTTGTCCTGACAGGTTTTGGAGGACAAGCCATGCACCACATCCATGCTGATTTGAAGATTCATCTACAAATAACATCCATCTACCAAGATCCTCATCTAAGCTCCAAAGTGTTGGCATTTATTCTCCGAGAGAACCATATTTGGTTTTGGAGTGGCTTTATGAGTGGATTCAGTCACAAAATCAGCTAAGACTTGGGCCTTTATCACCGTTCTTGGTTTTTAATCAATATAAAATTCACTTAACTCAATGTACCATTTCAGAAGTCTTCCCGAAGTGTCTGGTCGTTAGAGAATTGGGTTTAAAGGTTAGTCAGTCAGTATGGTGATGGGATAGGCTTGAAAATAATGGCGAAGTTTTCTAGTGGCGATCAAAAGGGCATAATCGAGCTTTTCTATCTTTACATATCTATTCTCAGCACCCATTAAGACCTTACTAACATAATATACCGATTTTTGAACTCGATTTTCTTCTCGGATAAGCACAACACTTACTGCGGTTAGTGAGGTGGATAGGTACACAAAGAGTTCTTCGCCCGTGGTCGGAACCATAAGCAAAGGTGGCCATCCCAGATACTCTTTGAGCTGTTGGAACGCTCCTTCCGATTCTTCTGTCCATTGGAAATCTTGATTCTTTCTTAGGATTTTGAAGAATGACAAGCATCTGTCAGCCGATTTAGAAACAAATTGGTTAAGGGCGGCAATTCGCCCAATTAACTGCTGAACTTCATAGATATTCCTGGGCGAGCTCATTTCAAGTAGAGCTTGAATTTGATTTGGGTTTGCTTCAATCCCTCGTTTGGTTACTAAAAATTCCAGGAACTTTTCAGATAATATGCCAAAAATGCATTTGGAAGAATTTAACATCATCCGGTGTTTTCTTAGAATGTCGAATGCTTCTTCAAGGTGGGCGATGTGATCAGGCACTTTGATACTCTTAACGAGCATGTCATCTATGTATACTTCCATGGTCCTTCCAATCAGTTCCTTGAATATCTTGTTTACTAATCTCTGGTATGTTATCCCAGTAGTTTTCAATCCAAACGGCATGACCTTGTAGCAGTATAATTCTCGTTCCGTGATAAATGAAGTCTTTTCCACGTCGGGGGGAAACATCTTAATCTGGTGATATCCCGAAAAGGCATCCATGAAGCTTAGAAGCTCATGCTTGGACGTGGCATCAACTATCAAATCAATTTTTGGCAAAGGAAAGCTATCTTTTGGGCACGCCTTGTTGAGATCAGTGAAATCAACGCATGCTCTCTATTTTTTCCCCTTCTTAGGGGCGATGACAACATTGGCTAGCCATTCTAGGTAATAGGCTTCCTTGATAACATTGACTTTGATGAGCTTGGTCACTTTTTCTTCAATAACTCTTACTCGCTCGGGGGCGAATTTCTTTCTTTTTTGGCAAACTGGAGGATGTTGGGGTTTGGTATATAATTTATGCATGGCGACTTGGGGATCAATCCCAGGACATCACCTTGCTACCAGACGAAGATGTCAAAATTTCTTTTCAAGAATTCTACTAAAGCACAACTTAGTTCGTTGGTAAGTTCAGTTCCGATCATAACGTGGCGATCAGGATATTCTGGGTGTATGGAGATTGGAGTAGTTTCTTAAAGGGATTTGGTATTTTCGATTTCTTGGGGGTCTAGCAAGATAACCTGTTCCACCTTGGTATTTTTGATTTCTTGGGGGTCTAGCAAGATTGGAGTAATTACTATTGGGCATTCGGGGCTGGGGAGGTTTCAATCTTCATTGCCGAAATAAAACATTGTCTGGCCACTCTCTGGTCGCCTCTTACCTCGCCCACCTTCGTTGAAGTGGGAAACTTCATTTTTAGGTGGTAGGTTGAGGTGATCACCTTAGTCCCTCCTAAAGTTGGGCGACCTAAAATAGCGTTGTAGGGTGAAGGACAATTTACCACGATGAAGTTTTGTCAAATAGTAGTTTGGTGAGGCTCTGTCCCTAAGGTTACTGGCAACTTAACACATCCGAGGGGATGTGTCACATTTCCTCCGAAGCCTATCAGGGGTGCAAGGAAAGGGTGCAGTTTGTCAAGTCCTATCTTCATCTTTTCAAATGCCTAGATGAATAAGATATCAGCTGAACTACCATTATCAATCAAGATTCTTTGAACGTTGAAATTGGCGATGATGGTTGAAACAATCAAGGCGTCGTCATGAGGTAAGTGTAGACCCTTCAGATCATTACTGTTGAAGGTGATTAGCAGGTGAATATCAGTCATTGGCGAGGAGAGGTGATATACTTCTTTGGCCACCCCATTGGAACTTTTGGCATGCCTTTTCCTAGATGAATTTGAACTTCCTCAGGACCCCAATCCACCATGGATCACTTGTATATCTCTAGCGGTTGGTCTATTGTCACCATATCTCCTTTTTGGTGAGTTTGGTGGTGGGCGATCATCGACATACTTCCTCAGATATCCCCATTTGATAAGGTAGGCTATTTGTTCTTTAGATGAAAATAATCTTCTGTGTTATGGCCGTGATCTCGGTGGAATTCACAATACTTATTTTTATTTCTCTTCCGATGATCAATTTTGATTTTTGAAAGCCATTTAATGAATTATTCATGCTTAATTTCTGTACGTACCTGGGCGATTGGGGCGTTGAGAGGTTGCATTACTAATTCCGAACGGCGAGGCGGAGTACGGGGTCACCTTTCGTTGGTTCGTCTTGAATCTCAGTCAGGCTTCTTGTTCCTTAGTTCGTCCCTGTAATTAGGTTGCCTTGTATCTGACTCTTTTCTCTTACAATCATTTTTTCCTCTTCGCCTTCGCTTGGCCTCGGCCAATTCTTCCGCGGTGATGTACTTATCAGCTTTACTTTGGAGAACGGACAAAGTTTCTGGGACGTTTTTGGACAGGGAATCGAATAGTGGACCAGGACGAAGTCCTTCCATCATGGCAATTACTACTACCTTGTCACTGGGATCTTCAACCTCCAATACACCCTGGTTAAATTGTTTCACATAATTCTTTAAGTTCTCTGTTTCCTTCTAGTGAATGGTGAAGAGGTGGGAAGCATTTTTCTGCCTGATTCTGCAGCTCATGAAGTTAACGACGAAGAGCCTACTCAG
>BRYE01000025.1:2272500-2280000 GCA_030159115.1 Actinidia arguta var. hypoleuca
AAATTTGAGAAAAATAAAGTGTGAAAATTACTAACCTAAGCATTTAGGTTCCTTTTCTTTGTCTGGAATCTAGGATATTGATATTTTTAAAACATCTGCTGTCTGACTTGAGTTTTTCATGTATATATTTTAGGGAAAATTACACTCACCTTCTCTGAGATATTTGACATGTACACTGGCATTTTCTATTTTTTCTTTTAAATATTATTGTTCTCTCCTGTCGTACTTGTCTGGTGAAAGTGGTTTTTGACCTCTTTGCCCTTGTCATTTGGGTACTTCTATATGCATCTAAGACATTTCTATGTAAGGCACAAAATTGTGAATTTTATTCTCTACAAAAGTAAAGCACAAAATTCACTTCCTGTTTAAAAACCTTTATAGTGATGGATGTTTTGTAACAAACTCAAAACTACTATTGTGTTGGAAATCCATTTTCAAATACATTATTAAAGTAATAGGTGTCACTTGGGTTTGAACTAATGCCATATTTGGTTTGGTACAAAGGAATGGGTTGGAATGGAAGGCCCATTCCAACTTTGTATACCCTTTTCCACATTTGGTACGACTCATGAAAGTGGGAATAGGCATTCCAATGGAAAGACTATTCCAACCAAAAGTCATAATACCTATTCGTTCTCAAATACTAAAGAATAGGTGTACCATTTTAACATGGAGAAAACTTATTACCAACAAAATCCTCAAATAAAAAATATTGCTGAAATACTCACCACCTCCACCGCTGCCAATCACCCACCACCACCACTACTACCGCCAAGTTCTCCGCACACAATTGCTGCCACCACTGCCCACCATTGTCGCCGCCCATCGCCACCGCCAGCGCTGCCACCATCACCCACCTCCATCGTCGCTAGCCACCACCAAACCTTGAAATGTGAATGGTCATTCCATTCCTATGCATTTCATGTTGGCATCAACCCCACCGCTAGCCACCACGAAACATGGGAATGTGAATGACTATTTCATTCCTATGTCATTTCATGTTGGCAACCAAGCAGTAGAATGAGAATGAATATTAAATTCTATTCCGCTTCACATTCTATTCCCATTTTCATTTCATTATCACTTCATTCAATTCCCGTGTAACATAAGAGTCATGTACCCATGCCTATATAAAGGCTAGGGATTGGCATTTGGAAGAGATTCACTACTCTAAATTTAAATTTATTTTTCTTTTCCTGGCGAGTTCTTAAAATTTGAAGATAATAGGGTTCAATTTCGTTTGTGCAAATATAGTTTTATAAATAAATTAAATTTTGGGCTTTAGTGTATCCTGGAGGCAATTCGCGGTTGACATGATGCACATCAAATTTTCATAATTGGTAAGAGCAAATAACGTCTTAAGGCAATCGATATTTTACCACATATTTGCCGCAACATTTCATATGTTTTCATCTTATCTTTTTTTTCTTTTTATCATATTTACAAAATTTGCACCAACATTGGACGTAAATGTTTGGTACAATAAAGTATTTGGAGAAGTTTCTTTTATGACACAACAAATGCATAGTGATCCATGTGGGAAGGCATTCTTTAGGGCACAACACTTGGAAATTTGGGAGCTTTACATAATTTTTTTTCTCTGTTTTCATTTTGTCTTAGGTACTTGGTATATATATACTTAATCTATTTTTTTCCTTGACTACTTTATTTGATAAGTTTTACAAAGGGAACGATTCAGATCGTATCATTGGATTCTTGGTGGGCCAAAATTGTACGGGGCAACACTGTAGTGTGCCCACTCCAGATCCCTAGCAGATATAGTACTTTCTTATGCAAAGTCTTTTGTACTTTGTTTTATACACAAAAAAAGAGTCAAGTCTCTTACTTTGTGTGATTGTTTTATTTTTTTCCCCTTGTGGTTGATAATTGTAATTAACTAAACTAAACAACATCAAAGCAAATTCATATCAAAGAATCAAACAGGATTTTTCTCAATTCCTATCAAAGTGGGTCACTCGGAAAAAGATTGTTCTGAATTTTCTATTTGAATGTGAACTTGAAGATTGGTTAATAGGATATGATATGAGAAGGGAGTGTGAATATTAGACAACCACTCCTTGATTGTTCCCATTATTATTATTATTATTATTATTATTATTATTATTATTATTATTATTATTATTATTATATAGCCTGTATGAGAACTTTTTTTTAAATTAGCAATAAACATGTGTGGCTTTTGCAGTAATTGGAATTCTTAGACTACAGCTAAATACCTTGAGACAATGCTTATGCTAAGTGAACAAAGAGATAAATCTAAGTACAAATGTTTTTGTTGAAATAGCAAAGCTATTATTTCCAATTCTAGCGGTGTCAAACGAGAGGAATTTCATATTTTTACGTCTGTTTATAGCAAAAAATGACAGCCAATTAGAATTGGCCATATGATGAATACTTGTTAAAAAAAAGAAAAAAATGCCATAGTGATCAAATAACATGTCAAAATATTTGAAAGTTGGGCATTTTTATCTCTTTCATTTTATATTTATTATTTGATTAATTTATTGCATAAAAGAATGGAGTCCAAGGAAAATATTTAGTAGCAAATTGGACAAGTGCATTAAGAACATGGGATCAACAAATGAGCAGCACCTTGTAATGAAAAATGTGGGATTCTTTCTTAATTCTCAAAGTGGATTCATGGGTCAACAATATGTAACACATGACTGCATCTAAAATGAACAAAATGTTAGGGGAAAGACCCATTACTTGAAGTTGTGGAAGAATTGTGAAATGTGGTGAATTGGGTTCGGTTGTGCTGCATGCTTCCATTGCCATGTTTATGTCTATATAACCAGGAAACAAAGAGAAAGAAAGGGTCCCCAACCACACAAACTCCATCAATTTAATTTCTCTATCAATTTTAATTCCCATTTTCAGTCAATTATCTTTTCTTTATTCAACTTTCGATTCCATTTCATAGTTGTAACTTTTCTTTCCTTGCAATGATCAACTTTATTATTTTCTATTTTAGTAATGCTCTTTAATTTTAAGCTTCACACTTCTTTCGTTTTTACATCATTTGAGAAAATCGTTAAATCCTCGCACCGATGCACAAAGAACCGGTGGTGGGTTCTCTTGCAGCATACAATCCGTCATATTAGAAATCATTTTCAATCTCACTCGTACCGAGCCCGATCTTGGCACGCCCGAGCAACTCAATCACACAATTTGCCAAAACTTTTTGTGTTTCATTTCAAAGGAAACAATTTTGGCATGCTCAGTGGGACCCTCAGGTGATGTCCACATTTTAATTACGCTGAATTTCTAATTATGTCCATTCTTTATTTAGAATTGTAAGCTACAATTCAGCGTTCTAAGGAAGAAATCAATTGTCGCGATTATGAAATTCAACTGCACAAAGAGGAATTCATTTGCCTTCTCGGAGAAAATGCCAACTTATGGCGCTATCCTCTTCTTCCCCGGAGAATTTCCGATGGTGGTATGATGGATAATAATGGTGTTGGTATGATGAAAAAGCCAATTAAGTGATGAAATGCATCGGATGAAAATAAGGATCGTGATTATCCAGGATTAGCGACTTCAAGCCTACAAGAAAGCCAAGAGACGGTCTATGAATCTCAACATAGCAGCCTCATTAAGGCACTTACGCAGGACTCGAGGGGGCAAGATGAATATTTCATCTCAACACAAGCGGGGGTAGGCTCTTGATTCGGAAATTAGGCCTGATACCAGATCTGAAGTTAGCCCTGACATAAGGCAAAATATTGGCCTACAAAATGGTCAAATTGTCCAACCATTTTTCTCTCACGAGAACACAACTGGGGGGAAAATAAAGTTGGTGAAATGACTAATATTTCGGTTGGGGGAAGGTCTTTCCTCCATATGTCATTAAAGGTGACGAACCTCCTCCTCCTCCTCCCCCTCATTTTTCATTGAATTAAGAGCTTTTCGATTATTCCCCAAATGCCAAAATGTATTTGTAATACACGACTCTCCTTAATCATACAACTTGTTATATTTTTACTATGGTAGTATTTTAGTATTTTTTTGAGATTTTTACGATAACAAAAATTTTACCCAAATTTTTTTGTGACAAAGTGGAATAAAAAATTGGATATGTGTCAAGTTAGCATAGATGAGTCATGTGAAACTATGAGGGCCACATGGTGGTGTGAGTCACCACAAGCTTTCAATGCTTGAGTGACTTACCACCACGAGTCAATAGGTTACTCACCATAGGAACCAAACAAGTTAAACATTTCAACTTGGTTTCACAACTTGTTTGTTCTTGGAAAATTCATGCGAAAGAGAAAGAGAGAGACAGAAAGAGAGAGAGCAGTGAAGGTACTATATTCTTCTCCTAACTCAAGTAAAACCCTTTCCTCTCTCCTATTTTTTCTGTATATTTCTACCACTTTGGGAAGTATATAAACACTATATATAGGAGTAATATACCCTATTAAGGTAGAAGTTTCATAATACTTTAAAATACAGTATGTGTACACCGTTTTAGGACCAAAATCCAAATAGAGACTATGTCATGTTCTGCTTCCGAACTACAGTTGGTGTTTTGAGCATAACTCATTCATACGATGACTTTTTGATTCGATTCGAGTTGAAGACAATAGTTATCTCAATTTTTTTATAAATCTTCTTTTATGTGTATTTCCCGATTTAGAGGTTAAGTTACCCCAAATAGGATTGAAATTTAAGTCAGGAAAATCAAATACTCTGTTTTTTTCAACTGGACCGTTGAGGCTAGCACTCGATCGGTTGAGAATATATGTTTGAGTCCTCTGCTCATGTTGAACCAGTTGAACCTTTTTTCCCAACTGGTAGAAGGCTACCCAATTAGCTCTGCTCATGTTGAACTGGTTGAACATTTTTTCTCAACTGGTAGAAGGTTATCTTTTAGACCACTGTTTACTCTGAACCGATTGAACTTTTCTATCAACCTTACCTTTTAGTTTACTTTAAGTTTACAATATAAATAAAAAATATAAAAAAAATATAATTTATATTAAATTAAAAAGTAAAATTTTTGTTTTAGTACAAAAATAGTTTTTGGTAGTTATTTTAAAAATAATTCTTCTTGCGATCGAGGGTATACATTGAATTTTTTTATTTTATAAAAATAATTTTGACTATTCAATGTATAAAGAAAATTATCAAAAAAATGATTAAAGAAAGTAATATTTTAAAATTTATTTTTTCACACCTAGACAAAATTTGATGAAAAATAGTTTTTTAGAAAAACTTGTCGTGTAAACCACTTTAGTCAAACAATCATTAAATTGAATAATAATAGATGTAAAGAAATTAAAATTTTGAATTACTAATTACAGGACCGGATTCTGAGGAATTGTAGTTTACGTTTTTACACAGGAATACTTGAGATATGCTCTCGGTGAGTCTTGTTATGTATTACTTAAAATAGTTTTTATGAATAAAGCATGCTTTGTTTAGTTTGTTAAAGGATGACATTGTTTTTATGATGATGTTTTATGGACAAATGCATGCCATGAATTATGTAAAATGGATTACTTTAAAAATTATAATTTAGACGACATATGATTTGAACGGTGCCCCGACCGCTATGAAAAACAAATATAGCAAGGCGATGTAATAAGGGTGATTATAGCTAGATGATCATGAGTGATATCATGCCATATATTATACTGGGGTTGCTCCCTAATTATTGATGATCGTTGAATAGTAATGTTTAGCAAGTGTCAATCAATAACAATTTTGAAATTTTGATATAAAATCAAGGTAAATTGGCCTAAATGAGCCGATGATTGTGATAAAATGAATAATTATGGGAAAAATTATCTCATGTTGAAATGAATTTCTTAGTTTATAATTTCATGAGTAACCAGTATGTATTATATAACTTGAGTCACACTAACTGAGTGCTTAAAATGTTGTTGTACATAATATTTTAGGTAATGAGACCAAAGGTGAGCACAATTGAGGGTTGATAGACTTAGCGTAGTTTTGATGTCCTATATTATGTAATAGTATAGGGATGTTTATCGTTTAAACTTCTAACATTTTATTGATGGTTATGTCGGACTTGTGTCAAGAATCGAGGTTGTGTATATTTATATTCAGGGTAAATGAAAATATACATAATTTATATATTACACTTCAGCTCTGGTTAGTTTATCATGCTTTCGAATAAATTATTGCATTCGAGTATTATCTTGAAAGGAAAGAAAATACCTAAACTAGTTAAGTAGTAGTCCTTAATGGATAATCTTACTGGTCGGTTATGACCCATATGTTGTGGATGGGCTCATACATGTATAAATGGGTTGGGTTGGGTCGTGATGGTATTACATGTGCACGCCTAGTTTTGTCTGTGAATCCAAAGGATTACACTAACATTGGACTTGTAAGGTACATTAAGGCTTGGTTTTGTTCGATTGGCTTGCAAAAAAACATCAAAGTGATTTCATGAAGTGTTAAGTTGTATAAATTTCTTTCTAGGCTGAACAAAAATCTCCAAAGTCATCAATGTTAAAGTAAAAATGAAGTTTGGCCAAATTTGTTCTGGCCTTTCATACATTGAATAGGTCAAACAACAATTATAGCAAGCCTTTCAAGTAGGTGTTAAGGCATTCCAGCTATTTGAATAGGTCTGAAATCTTTACGATCAATTTACACAAGAGTTCAGGCTTTCTAGCTTATTTAGTAAGCCTGAAAGGCCTAAAACCATACTTGATAGGCTTAACAATTTTTTTATAGACCTTTCACGAGTTTTACTAGACCTGAAGCCATGACTTGAAATTGTTCAAATAATATTGGGCAAATGAGGATGCGAGACCTGATTCATGCTTGGGTATGTAGTAGGTGGTTTGGCTTTGATGCCATGGCATGCCTTTAAAGAGTGTCAGAATCTAAGCATCGAAATCTAGAGGGAGTTAGATGATGCAGCAGAATGTCTTAGTATATTCAAGGCCTTATTCAAGCCTAGACAAGTGATAAAGAGAATTTTCAAGAGTGTCGGACTTCCAGCCTGATCCTAAGGAGACGTGGTACATTTAGTTTTGCACTCTAATTCTAGTTAGTCCTCTTGTGGTCAATGAGATGTCTTATGTAATGTTTCGGAATTTATTTTGGATTTGGACTTGGAGCATAAATATTTATTAATGGTATTGATTGTTTAGCCATGGGCCAAATAAGTTATGATTAATTATTTTTGGGCTAGGCCCATTATTGGTTAGATTATTTATGGGCTAGGCCCATTGGAATTAAATGGAAGGTGTAGATGTGTTGTGTGTGGGTGTGGTACACCGTAGTAAAGCCCTAGGAAGCTTCTTCCATACACTTCACTTTCCCCCAAATTCCAGCCATCACTTCTCTCCCTCTCTCCCGTCATTCTCTCCTCTCTCTCTCTCTAAAGAAAAGCTCCGGCTGAAATCGAGTTTTCCGGCCACCTTCCGGCGACATCCGACCTTCGCTCAAAGCACGAAAGTTGACCGTATCGTCGAGCTCTTCGATTCCATCCGA
>BRYE01000025.1:2342500-2345000 GCA_030159115.1 Actinidia arguta var. hypoleuca
GAGCAGGTTGCCTCGTTATACATTTACGTTGTTAGTTTGATGATTGTGCATCTAGTTTGCGGTTATCGTTGTTGTTGGTTTGGACTTTGTTGTTATGGATGCTAAATCTGATACACTTGTGTTTGGTTCCTCTGTTGTTCCTAATTCTACTTTTGGTTCTTCTTGGCCACACAACTTGTCTATTACTGCAATACGATTGAATGGTAATAATTATGCCTAGTGGGCTAGGTCTGTTGAGGTTTATTTTATAGCAAAGAAGCAATATAAGTTTCTGAATAATTACCTTCCCGATTGCAAGGAGGTTGGTAAAGCGAAGTATGAGGATTAGTTAGCTGAAGATGCACAAATTCACGTACTTTTGTGGAATAGTATGGAACCCAATATCAGTGTTAGCTTGATATTCTTGAATACTGCCAAGCGCGTGTTGAATGGGGCCAAGGAAGGCTAGATAATTTCCGCCATACCTATGAGACCCACCAGACATTCTTTTCTCTTACCCTCGATGATATGAATCTTGAAGGCTATTATGCCCAGGTTTGTAGTGTGCGTGAGAAGCTTGATTTGGCTCTGACAGTTTTGATTGATATTAGTGTGATGCAAAAGCAGTGTAACTCCATACACGTTGCTCATTTCCTATCTGGTCTACCTTCATGTTTTGACATTGTTCGTGCTCAGCTTCTTGGTTATAAGTAGTTGCACTCCCTTAGTGAAATGTTTAGTCGTCTTCGTCACGCATCTCACTTTGGTGTCCCCTCAGTTTCTGCTATTGGAGATCATTCCGCCTTGGTTTCTTCTATTGGGGTATCTCCTTTGCCTAGTCGTGGTCCTAGCCGTGGCCCCAGTCACTTTACTGGTCCCAATTCCTTTGGTCGCATAGGAGGTAGTAGTAACCGTGCCTCTGGTTCTAGTAGTTGAGAAGGTGGTGGACGTGCTTTTGGCTACAATGGTGGTGGTGGTGGTCGTGACCGTGATCATGGCCCACGGAAGTGTACTTATTGTCACCAGGAGAATCACACTGTTGATAGTTGTTGGGATATTCATGGCCGTCCCGATGCACGTCAAATTACACTTCCCACTGAGGAGACCCCTCCTCTAATCTTGCTCCTCGGGTTGTGTTTATTTCAGAAGAGGAGTATCATCGATTGTTAGCTACTCAATCATTGACCACTGTTACTCTTGCTTTGACATAGACTACTCCTCTATTGCATGTGTTGCGTCCTCTAGTCCATGGGTCATTGATTCCGGTGCTTCCACTCATATGACCAGTACTCCTGGTCACTTGATTAATCCATTTGGTAGCAGCCATCTATCTCGTTTTATCCTTGTTGATGGTTCTACATCCAGTATTCATGGTTTGAGTATTGCTAGTTTGGATCCTTCTTTGTCATTCCAGTCTTTCTTATATGTTCCTAAGTTTTCTTTTAATCTTATGTCTGTTAGTCACATTACTAAATCCTTTAACTATTCAATCTTCCACATTCGCCTTTCAAGATCCCTGTCGCCTTGGTCATCCATCCCTTAGTAGCTTGAAGAAGTTGGTTCTGTCAAGTTAAAGTATGTACACACTTCCTTGTGAAGCTTGTGAACTTAGTAAGCATTTTTGTACTTCGTTTTATTCTCGAGTTGAGAGTCGTGTGTCGCGTCCTTTTCAGTTAGTTCGCTCAGACATTTTGGGTCCAATATGTGTCAAGTCGTACTCTGGTTTTCAGTATTTTGTTATTTTTGTTGATTTTTCTAGGATTAACTACATTTACCTCATGAAGGATTTGTCTGAGTTTTATTTAATCTTCAAATCATTTTTTATGGAAACAAAAACTCAATTTGATACTTCTATATGTGTATTTCGTTCAGATAATGCTAGTGAATACTATTTACGTGAACTTTCACATTTAGTGACCATGGTATTATTCATCAGTCTTCTTGTCCTCAGACTCCACAACAAAATGGAGTTTGCCGAACGCAAGCTATGACACTTAATCAAGGTGACTCGGGCTTTGTCTTTTTTTATACAGGTTCCCAAACCCTTTTGGAGTGACGCGGTTCTTACCGCATGCTACCTTGTGAATAGAATGCCCTCTATTGTTTTAGGTGGGGTCTTGTTCCCCATCGGGTCTTATATCTTGGTTGACCCTTGTTTTCTCTTCCTCCTCAGGTGTTTGGATATACGTGTTATGTTCATACTCTTGACCTTAGTTGAGATAAGCTTGATCATTGCGTGATAACATGCGCCTTTCTAGGATATTCCTGTACCCAAAAAGCTTATAGGCAGTGTTCTAAAAGCAGTCTAGGCGCCCGCCCGCTTTCCGCCTAGTGCTTTTTAGAACACTGGTTATAGGTGTTATTTCCCTACTCTTCGTCGGCAGTTTGTGTGTAACCATGTCACCTTCAATGAGTCTCTCCCCTACTTTACTGAACTTCAGCCGTTTCCACCCCTGACTATTACCTTTCCACCCTTGTTCCCACTATTCCCCCTGACAGGAAGCCATTGCAAATTTATGTT
>BRYE01000025.1:2370000-2372500 GCA_030159115.1 Actinidia arguta var. hypoleuca
AGAGATACTATAAATGTGTGAAAATAAAATTTGCATACGAGAGATATTATTGTTGATTCTAGTAAACTTTAAATTAGTTCATAGTCGGTGATGAGTTTGGACGTCTCATCTACGAAGACTATAATACTATTAACCTTTATGTGATAGGATGATTTTTCTCAATCATCAGAGTAATGACTCTAGGTTAAGCGTTGGTGTATTATAGAATACAATGAACATGATCATCGTAAGAAAGTAATTCATATAAAACTATCATTTAATAATAAAATCTTACATACGCTATTTGTAATTAGTCAAGTTCATAAGAGAATCTTACATACACTATTTGTAATTCACTTTTAATTTTAAGAGAATGGAGAACTTAAGTTCTTGACATTGGTCACTTTAATTTACCAATGAGTTGGGTTAATTGAAGTAAACACATCGGTATCTTAGGGGGTTATTGTTAGGTCTATGAAAATACTTAATTCTCAAGATGAAATCTCACTCTCTTCTAGGAGAGAGCGGGTATCGCTTGCAAGTTAATTCATTCATTTAGTTATTCAAATTTGGATCTGGTCTTTTTAGTAAATTATTTATTTAAATGAAGACTTATTATTTTGGTAACTAAATGATAAATGAATTATGAACCATAAGAGTTAGAAATAATTAGAATTTGATGATAGTTAATTAATTCAAATCTAATTATTGATACCCATGAATAGGGGTTTTGACTACGGTAATAAAATAATGATAAATGGTATTTTAGTCATTTTACTTTGGAGTGTAACCAAATTATTTAGTGAAATTAATTTAGATTAATTAAATTACTAAATTAAGTTTTGAGATAACTAAGACTTTTAGTATTTTAATTGAAGCCAAACTAGGAGTTCCTAATATCTCTATCCTTGCCCTAGTTGAAGACCTAGCCTATATATATATATATATATATATAAGTGGGTTGTCAATCCTTCAGATTAATTCTCTATAGAATTTTTGAGAAAAAATTTGAGAGTCCACACTCAAAAAGATTGGTTAGGGTTGAGGGTAAAAGGAGAGACTATCAAAGGGTCTAGGAAACTAGAAAAAAAAGTCTTAAAGTGTTTATAACTAGGGTTTTGTCCAAAAGAATCCTGGGATTTGCATAAACACAGCAACATAACATAGAAGGCAATAACAACTTGCAATCACGGCAAGCTGAATAAGGCAGCAACCCTTAGTCGTGGCTAGCCAGTTGCTATAGGAACCTGTAGTTGTGGCAAGCCAACAACAAGTTACGATCTACAGGCGCGACAAGCTAGCAATTATAGGAATCCGCAGCCGCGGCAAGCCAGCAGCAGGCTGCAACCCGCGGCTGTGGCAATCTAGTAGCTGCTGCAACACGAAGGCATGACAGCAAGCTTAAGGCTTTGATTATTGATTTATTCTCGTGATATTCAAGGTATCTATGACCCTTTTCTTGATCAATGTTGTACATTTTACGTGGCTTTAAGATCTGAAAAGAAAAATTTTAAAGTTACTCTTCAAGTCACGGGATACGATACCTTTCACCTATATCATTCTCAATGTGTAGAATATCATCTACGTATAAAAATTTTAAAAAAATCACCACACTTCGCTTGCATTTCTTATATACACATGGTTCATCCATATTTTGCCAATAACAAAAGATTTGATCGCTTGATCAAAATGAATGTTCCAACTTCGGGAGACTTGCTTAAGTTCAAAAATGGACCTATGCAGCTTGAATACCATATGCTCCTAGCCTTTAGCTATGAAATCGTTTGGTTTTATCATATAGACGTCATCCTCAACTTTTATAGCAGTTTGTCAATTTTTTGAATCTTTGTCAGAAATAGCTTCATTGTAGTTACTAGGATCTAATCATATTCATTAGAGAGAATCTCTTCTTAGAACATGAAACGGTCAGGTGTTCTGACAATTCTCCCACTACGACATGGTTCTCGTGTATTTAAAAGTAATGAAGAACTTCCTTTTAATGGCTAAATGGGAGTATCATACAACTCCCTAAGATTAAATCTATTATTAGGTTTTCAACTCATCATATAATCATCCTCTAGAAAATTAGTACTTGTGTTAACATATACTATATGTTCTCTGAGATCATAAATAACCAGCCTTTAGTTTCTTTAGAATATATCCTATGAAATAACACAATTCTAACTTAGTATTCAACTAGCCTTGTAGAGTTATTCAATATACGTTGGACACCCCCATGTCCTGTAGAGTTGTACATTAACCTTGCGACCAGTCCATAACTCTACTAGAGTATTCGGAATATAGTTAGTTGGAACTGAGTTTAGAATATAAGTTGTTGTTTCAAAAGGATATCCTCATAGGAACTTTGGTAGATCAGAATAACTCATCATAGACCTCACCATATCCAAAAGAGTTTGGTTTCTTCTTTTCGCCACACCATTTTGCTGAGGCATACATGGTGTTGACAACTGAGATAAAATTCTATTATCCATATATACTTGTCAAAGTCATTAGAGAAGTA
>BRYE01000025.1:2377500-2380000 GCA_030159115.1 Actinidia arguta var. hypoleuca
GCGCGCTGTCGAGCCCCTATGGATAGCACCTGCGCCGCGTGTTGTTGCGTGGCTGCGATTTACAACCTATAGTAGATTGCCACAGATATGGGTTACGGTATTTACTTCATTGTCGTGCCTGTGGGATGTTGCTTCCTATGGTTTGTTGCGGCTGCTATTTGTTATGGCCTTCTCTGCGCTGCGGCTGCCCTATATTTTTTTTCTTTTCAAAACCCTAATCCTAAATACTTTAGGATTATTTTTCTAGTTTCCTAGACCATTTAATTTTCTCTTCTTTTTTTATCAACCTTAATCAATCCTTTTAGAGTGTGGCTTGTCAGATTTTTTTTCTCAAAAATTCTATAGAGAATTAAAATTATTAGGATTGACAACCCACATATCATTTATATAGGCTAGGTCTTCAACTAGGACAAGGATATTGATCTTAGAGAGTCCTAGTTTGGCTTTAATTAAATTACTAAAAGACATAGTTATCTCATAAATTTAATTTAGTAATTTAATTAATCAAAATTAATTCTATTAAATAATATAGATTGTACTCCAAAGTAAAAGGACTAAAATATCCTATTACTATTTTAATATCACAATTAAATTTTTTTTACATAGGTACCCATAATTAGTTTTGGATCAATTAACTGTTTACCAAATCCTAATTATTTTTAACTCTTATGATTCATAATTCATTTCTCATTTAGTTACAAAAACAATAAGTCTTCATTTCGATAAAAAAATTTACTAAAAAATACCTAATTCGGATTTCAATGACTAAATGACTAAAATAACTAATAATTGATACTTTCTCTCTCTCTCTCTCTCTTATAGAAGAGAGTGAGATTTTATCTTGAGAATTAATTATTTTCATAAACCTAATAATGACCACTTAAGATACTGAGGTATTAACCTCAATTAGCCTCACTCATTGGTAAATCAAAATGAACAATGTCAAGAATTTGAGTTCACCATTCTCTCAGGATTAAAGTCAATTGCAAATAACGAGTGTAAAATTTTGTCATAAAGTGACAATTTTATATGATATACATTTTTATGACGATCTCGTTCATTGTATTTTGTAATAAATCAATACTTTAACCCAGAGTCACCTACTCTGATGGTTAAGATAAACTATCCTATCATACAGAGGTTAATAGTATTATAGGCTTTGCAAATGAGACGTCAAAACTCATCACCGACTATGAACTCAATTGAAGTTATTAGGATTAATGATTGATATTTTCCATGTACGAATCTTATTTTCTCACATTTATTATATCTCTAGATAACTTAGGCACATATCATCTAATGATATATAATAATATTCATATCATTTTATGATATAATACAACAACGTCCAATGTGTCAAACACATATATCTTAAGAGTGTTTGACACATTGGAATAAATTCTTACTCTAAATAATAATAAAATATTTGGACATGTGGACATACAATTCCCAACACATACATCTTATGATTAATTAGATAAAAATCGTCAATCAATTTGTCCAAACATATAAAAGATCCATTTAATTTAATAAAAACTATTTTTATTAAATAAAATTGAATATCCTTGTTTAAACAAAGTAGAAACTGAAATCGAATTTCTTTTAATGGCAAGAACAAATAAATAATCATACAAAACTAATATTTTAATCAAAAAAATAATAATTTTACTACTCCTATAGACACTGCAACAACTCTTGCTTTCAAACTCAAGTGCAATATAACTTCACTATCACTTAACTTCCTAGTTTTCCGAAATCCTTGCAACGTGTTACAAATGTGATAGTTGCACCAGAATCTACACTAGGAATTTGAAGTACTCGCAATAAAACTTACTTCAATAATAAGTGATTCGGTTATACTTGAGTCCTTCTTCTGAGATAGGTAATTTGGACAGTTTCTCTTCTAATGACCCGCAACCCCAAAATGATAACACTTTCCATTAGGTTTTAGATCATTCACCTTATTCCCTTTGCCAGTGCCCCTAAATGGATTAAGAACTTTGTTGGGGTCACTTGGAACTTTTTTCTTTTTTCGCTTGCCATTTTTCTTGGAAAAAGACTTGGAAAACGAGGTTTTTTTTACATTGTTAACACTAGAATGACCTTTGATAATACTCTTTGCTGCCTATAGAGTGTTTAGAAGCTTAGCTAGTATAAAATATATTTTGTTCATATTACAATTGAGCTTAAACTAATTAAAAGAGTCAGGCGCTACTTAAGGATAATATCAATTTGAGATTTAACATCAATCTCATCTCTTAGGATCTTTAGAGTGTTTAAATGGTCAAATATTTTTAAAATGTGTTCTCACTAGAGTTACTTCAACCATCTTAGTGTTCATCAATCCTCATGGTTAAACACTTTTAAAATGTGTTCACTCAATAGAGTTATTTCAGTCATATTAATGTTCATCAATGCTCTCATGACAATCTTCCTAGAAGGTCGCCCTCGTTCCCAAAATATCTCTTTGAAGCTTAGGATTATATCCCTAGCACGCAAA
>BRYE01000025.1:2385000-2395000 GCA_030159115.1 Actinidia arguta var. hypoleuca
ATGATCACCTAAGATACTGATGTGTTGACCTCAATTAGCCTCACTCATTGGTAAATCAAAGTGAATAATGTCAAGAACTTGAATTCACAATTCTCTCAATATTAAGAGTCAATTGCAAATAACACATGTCAGATTTTATTATAAAGTGACAATTTGATATGATATATTTTCTTACAATGATCTCGTTCAGTGTATTCCATAATACTCCAATAATTTAACCCAGAGTCACCTACTCTGATAGTTGAGATAAACCATTCTATCTTATAGATGTTAACAGTATTATAGTTTTCACAGATGAGACGTCCAAACTCATCACCGACTAAGAACTCAATTAAAGTTAGTAGGATTAATGATTAATATCTCATATATGTAAATCTCATTTGTATGGTATCTCTAGATAACTTAAGAAAATATCATCTTATGATATATTAGAATAGTATCCAATATATGAAAAAATGAATTCTTATTCTAAATAATAATTAAATATTTAGACATGTGGGCATACAATTCCCAATATTAAATGTAAAATGCGCCATCAAAGTGCCACATTGCAGCCACACATCCCACACCCACCCACAAGCACGCGCGCGTGTAACGCTGGTGCGAGTTCATGGTGCGAAGCACCGACTTCACTAATTTATGGTGCGAATGCCATATAGTATGGTCACTTTAGAGCCAATCATATTTAATACTCTAAATATGTTTCCTATATAAATAAGAAAAAAAATTCTTATCTAATTAATATAGGACAAAATTCACATACAAAAAATGAGCATTTTAAAAGAACAAAGAAACTTTACAAAAACTCAAAACTTAACAAGCATTTTGAAAATCTTTAATAGTCTCCCATCATTTTTAAAATACAAAAGAAGTGTTCAAAATTCTCTTACAAAGAATTATGCATACATGAATAATATCTTATGACTTCACAGCATAGTAAACGTATATTTGAACTATTGGTCATCTAGCAATTAATCGGAGATGTTTCACACACAATTCTTCAATATTGCAAATATTCAAATCGATTGACCCGTGCACTGGCCTTGGGTCGGTATCTTGATTTCATGAGTGATTTAAGGTCTAGCCCCTGAGACCTATAGAAAGTGGCATCACCTTTACACTCATATAGGTAGATTCTTATCAATGCCTCTATAACAATAATCCTAGAAAGATCTATTAAGAACTAAATAGTTCATCCTCATTTATTTTACGTTACAAGTCCAAGCATTTTATCTTGGCATGAAAATGCTCTTTAAAGTGCTTTCAATTACGACATATGGCGTAGTTTCTCATTGAACTCAAGAGATTGAGAATGTCAACCTACTGAGTTGAGTTTCCACCAAGAGTAATAAAATTAAGTGGAAAAAAGTACCAACCCACTTGATGCTTTTCACACCAAGTTCCTTGCAAGACCTTTTATTAAAATATTCGTTAAGTTTTGACTTGACTTGACATAATCAATGGTTATCATCCCATCAATTATCAAATTTCTCACATAACTATATCTGAGTCATATATGCCTGGATTTACCACTATACACTTGGCTATAAGCATGTGATAGAGTTGCCTAACTATCACAATGCAAAGATATCGGTGACATAAGCTTAGGCCACATTAAAATTTTCAATAATAAATTTCTCTGCCATTCTATCTCTTTGTTGTCAGAAGCTAATGCCACAAATTTGGCTGCCATAGTCGAATCTGTAATGAGAGTTTGCTTCTTTGACCCCCAAGAGATTGCTCCTCCATCAAGTGTAAACACCCAACCACTTGTTGAGAAATGATCATTTCGCTTAGTAATCCAATTGGCTTTTGCATCCTTCTAATACCAGAAGATGCCCATTATAGACTATTCCCAAGTCTATAGTGCCTTTCAAGTATCTAAATACCCCATTCACGGCTTGCTAGTGCATATGTCTTGGATTACTTATGCATGTTGTAGCACACATCAAATTACCTATCACTTTAGAATAGTCTAGTTATGATACAGTTCTCCTAATATTAATACCCAATGAAACATGCGAATCATAAGGTGTAAAAATCGATGTGCTATTGAAGTGATTAAACTTCTTTAAGATCTTTTCAATGTAATGTTCTTGAGATAGAATTAATGACCATTACGCCGTTTAATTCTAGTACCCAAAATTACATCAACAACACTCATATCTTTCATGCTAAAGTTAGTTGAAAGAAAATCATTTATATTCTAAATGCTCTCTAGGTTTGTACCAAATATGAGCATATTGTCTACGTACAAATAGATAATCACACCACACTTGCCATTGAGCTTGCTATACACACATTTATCAGATTGATGTATCCTAAAATTATTTAACAAAATTACTTTTTCAAACTTCTCATGCCACTCCTCGAGTGCTTGTTTAAGTCCATAAAGTGATATAACAAGCTTTGTAGATTTTGTGTTCCTATCCTTGTACCACAAATTCGTTTGGCTACTGCATATATATTTCTTCATCTAACTCACTATTAAGAAATCCAGTCTTGACGTTCATTTGATGAATAAATCTAATCCTCCATACTTCTTACTCAATCTTCCAATTCTATACTACTCTCTCAATATTCTACAATGCTAAAGAATATTCAATTTTTTTAAAGTGTTGAAGAAAATAACAATTATTCCATTGCTCGGAATTTCTCAAAGTGTTGTAGACGTGTTGAATCATGACATTTCAAGCGCTTCGGACTTGAGCTATCTTAGTATCGATATTTATTTTATTGTGTCATTATTTTAGTATCGAAATTTTACTTTTCAAAAAAATTGATCCAAGAATTTACAATGTAGAAAATGTGGAAGAGGCTGAATACGATGAGTTTGAGATCTTGGATGATGATAATGTACCTTAAATGGCCTCAAATAATTTGATCAGCCCCTCTACCGACACACCGGATGATTCGCTCCCAGAAGTGAATTCCTTACCGCAAGTGTATAAGTCGTGAAGTATTAATAAAAATTCGAAGTACGAGTATCAATCCCACGAGGAGTAATGCCAATGTGAACATAAAAAACTAAAACACAACGATTCAATCCTAACTTGATCACAGCTTATGCTTCTAAAAAGAGAAAAATAAAAATCTTGTATTTTATTTTTGATGAATTTAAACTAAATCTAAATTGTGAAAGTAATTAAAAAAAATTTTAAACTTTGTATTAAAAACGACTCAGAATCAACCAATCAATCGGGTTTTTCGAAATTTCAATGTAGGATTTATATAACTCAAATCCTTCGACTACGTCGTGCATATCAGATTCGGAAGACTTAGCTTTTAAAACCAATTGTTCTTTTAATCTTCAACTTCTAAAATAAATTTGGTTGTTATAATCTCGGTCGTGCATCATCGATTTGCGCAACACATATACTAAACCTAACTCATGCATAAACGTTACAAGGTAACATATATACTAAGTATGACAGTCATGCATAAGCGTTACCGAACATAATAAACACCTAAGTTTTTGAAAGTAGTTAAAATGGAGGAGAAGAAGAAGAAGAAGAAGAAGAAGAAGAAGAAGAAGAAGAAGAAGAAGAAATATCAGGAAGATATATGTATCAAAAATATTCTAAAATATTTAATCTAAATAAGAATAAATAAAATTGAAGATCTTAAATTAATGGCATAAAAATTATAGAAAAATATGCCTAATTAGACAAAATCATAAATTGAATTAAACAAACTTTGAATTTAATGTAATCGATTTCAAAACTATTGAAAACTATGAATCTCTAAGTTAGAAAGTTATAAAAACTCTAAAAATAACGTGTCTCTATTCATAAAATAGAAAAGAGATATATGTAGACTTCACAATTCGAGTCCTAGTAGGATTTGTATTCTGGCTCTAGTTTTCCTTCTTAGCGTTCGAATGCCCCTTCATATTCTGGATTTAGTTTTCCTTCTTAGCGTTCAAACTCTAGAAGGGGGGTTCGAACGCTTACTCTTAAGCTTCCATGGCGTTCGAATGATCACTGTAGACGTTCGAACGCCAACGCCTGTGGCATCTTTTCTTCAACTTTTTAGCTCTCTATGCATTCGAACTCTAAATTTTGACGTTAGAACCCTAAAGCATATGACCCATTTTTTACAATTTTGCAAGTATCTATAAGTTAGAATGCTACAAAGAGGTGTTCGAACCATAATTTGACCATTCTTCCTTTCAGCGTTCGAACATTGATTCCCTTTATATTTTTGGCATTGGAATGCCAAGCACATTTGCCTATTTTTCTTCCCAGCGTTTGAACGATGGTTTGTACTTGGAGTTGGTCGTTTGAACACTTAGTATAAATTTAGTCTCCTTGGACTTTTTCTCCTTTTTCTTCTTAGTCAAAGAGTCCATATCTCGCAACGCTCATTAGATGTGAATTTGTATAACTTTGTGAGATCTTTCCAACAATGCATCCTTTATTCCATTTCAAGTCGCGAGTGAAAATTTTCACAGTTCCTGAGACAAATTTTGGCAACGGCCTTTGATATGCAAGCCCATACTCTGGATCACTTTTATGGCTCAAAATTCTCTTTTTTTATCAATATTTATCTACAATAGATGCAAACACAACTTTCAGTATAAAACATGATATAAAGGGTATAATTAACCTAATCTAGGGCTAACTTAGGTCGGTTTAGTGGTATTTAGGTGTGTCGGTAAAAATGCTTACAATATAGGTTCATCATAGTCATAAATAATTTTTCCTGAAGGTGAAGATGGGTAATTTCTCTTATTCCAATGTTAGAATAAGAGAAGGTCTGGCAATTTACACGGCTGTTGAGAAACATCCTTTTACATTTAGAGTTGATCCGAGATTTGAGCATTTTCAACAAAACAATGTCAATCCTCAATTTTGGTTAATCTTCAGAACTACTATTAGAAGCAATTGCTTAAAACTTTTTCAAAAACAAAAAATATATTAATTATTGAACTGCGTGCACACAAATTTATTTTCTCATGCACTTCTGATATGTGAAAAGGTAAAAATTAACTTCATTATTATGTTCTGACTGCGCATTACATTGATTCCCAGTGGTATCTACAAAAAAAAAATCTTGATTTTCACACTATTGAGTTTCCACATACTGCCCAAGAAATTTTTGTATCTATTATGAGTGTTACTTTTGATAATGCGACCAATAACACCACCGCTATCGAACTATTTAATCGGCAATTAAAAACTCTTGTAGGTAATGATTTATTTCACGTTAAATGTATTTGTCAGATTATAAATTTAAATGTTAAAGATAGATTAAAAAATTTTAAGATAAAATTCAAAAAATTAAATATGTCATTCTATATATTAGATTTTCTGCATATATATACCAAGAATTTAATTTTTTTTACAAAACACATGACGAAAAAAGTAAAAAAATCTTATTAGCCACTGACCACTGTTAGAACACAATTTATCTTATGCTACAATTAACTCAATATTTTTAAAAAATTATTAGTCTTTATGTACAAACAAACCACATGGGCATGCTACTTCAAGATGATTGGGATGTGTGTAATGTTGTTTGTAATTTTTTAAAAGTTTTTTATACCGCAATTAAAAAGTGTTCGGGTATTTATTATCCCACTACTCAACATGTCATCACACACATATATTACATTGCTAATAATTTTAAATAACATAGGGAAAACCATATATTTAAAAACGCTTGTGAAGTAATGGAAATAAAAATTTTAAAATATTATAACAAATTATCTTATTTGTTTGCGTTCGCAGTTGTAATGTAAGATCTTGAAATTTTATATTATCTAATTTCTCTAAACTAATATAAAAGACACGATAAATACGAAACATGTACAATATATGTTATTTATGTAAAATTAATGTATGTTATGTTCCAAGTATTAATTATAATATTTTATAAATTTTTATGAAAACATAAATTTGTACACGAAAAGATTTTCTATTAAATAGACACATGTCTAGTTCTGACCAATTACCTCAGTGGGTCACATAAGTCAATATTAGGCCAACCACTCAATATCTTGTCCCAACAAAATTGTTGGGACTTGTCTGCCCAAGTAGAGAGAGAGAAGAAGAATAAGAAAAGAGAAAAAAGAGGGAGAGTTCGGAAGTGAAAGAGGAAAGGAAGAGAAAATGAGAAGGATAGAAAAAATGAAGAACACGAGATCTGATTTAGTTTCACGAGGTAACCTCATGAATCTTCCTTATTTATTTAAGTATTTTTGATATTTAAGAATGGTCTAAATACTCTAGGATTAAGTGTTATATTCTATCCTAGTTAAAGTTAAGAAATACGTTAAAAATACGACATGAGGATAATTGTCAAACCAAAGTTACACCCTATTTTTCTTCAAAACTACCATTAGTATTTTGGCCAAAACTTCTTCATACGAAAACCTTTCGATTTGATTCAAGTTTTGTAAAATAGCTACTTCAAATACCTACAACATTACTTTAAATATTATTTTTCCAATTTTGAGGTTAGGAAAACGGAGTCTGCAATTTTTTTCATCTGGATCGATCGGAATTTTCCCCAATCGGTAGAGAAAATATGAGTTAGGTACTGACCTTGGTTGGACCGATCGAACATGTCCCCGACCGGTCAAAAATGTTCGACCGATTGAACCTTTACAGACCCCAACTTTTGACCATTGAACATCCAGCTATTGGCATAGTTCTCTGTCAGCAGACTTATTTCCATTGAAAACATTTAAGTAAAAGTCATAAACCTTACCTTTCCTTTTGAATTTACAATGTAAATAAAAAAATATAATTTCCATTAAATTAAAAAGTAAAATTTCAGTTTTAGTACAAAAATAATTTTCAACAATTATTTTAAAAACGATTCTTCTTGCTATTGAATGTATACCTTATAATAAAAATTTTATAAAATCAGTTTTGACTATTCAATATATAAAAAATAATTACAGAGAAAAATTATTTGAAGAAAATAATATTTCAAAAATTTATTTTTTCACACTTAGTCAAATTTTGTCTAAAACTAGTTTTTCAAGAAAACTTGTCATGTAAACTTCTTTTAAGAGTCTCGCTTCACCATGCACTATCAAACTATAGTCTTTAATATTATTCATTGAAATGAATGAAACGTATAGGAATTGATTCGGTTTTCTTAGGAAACACGACGAACGAGAATAACATAATACCTACGCAAGCAAGTAACCTTAATCTCTAAGTAGAGTAAATTACTCTTTTATGCTATGATATATGCATGAAATTATGTTTATGTTATGCAAATCAAATGCATGACTTAGATAAGAATCTTTCAAAAGATTTTATATGTATATGCCTATGTACCATATATTTTTAACTTTCGCAAAAGTATTCGGTCGGCGCACCTCGACTCATGGGTGTATGGAAGTATGTTATCAAACCTGACTAAGGAAGGGAGGTCATAGTGCATAATGTATGTTTCAAGAATCACGTTAACTATTATACGTATGTTGACTGTTATACGGATGATCAAATGACAAGTTTTAGCATGAACTAAGACATTTGATACCCGACTAAGGGTGAATACAAGTGTTAGCATGAATTTTCAATATGTTGTTTCAAAATATCAAATATTTTATATTTACGCTACGATTATGATATGTTACACGTATCTACCATAGTATTTTCATGTCTTCGATATGTATATCAAAATCTATGTTAGAGATTATAGTTATACGCTAAGTAAATGTGCTTAGCAATATTGTTTTTGATAATATTTCAAGTGATTAGGAAAAGCAAGTGGAGTAGATTCATAGAACCTATGTTTTGAAGTTCATGTGGACAATGTAAACTTTAAGATATATTACATCATGTCACGTAACAAGAACAATAGATTTGATGTTGTCTAGTCTGGACCAGAATGTCCAAAGCCTTTTGAACATGTAATGTATGGATGTATGGATGATAAGATAGGTACAGTCTCTCTACCGATACAGGTATGTATTTTGAATGAATGAATTTAATATTGATTTTCTATTGGATCCAAAAATAAATATACACATTTCACTTTCGCACACGAAAAGAAAAGAAAAATTTTAAAGGAAAAAGACAAGGAAAATCAGCGTGACGCCGCCCAGAGCAACATGGAGCCACGCAGGCGTCGGGGTTGTCACATGTAATGGACCCTAACATTAAATTAACAGGTTTAAAAAAATTATTTATCGTTATTAATGACTTATTAAATGTAAATATATATATTACCGGTAATGATGTTAAAGCAGCTGAAAATGCACTATATAACGCATACGAAATAAAATATTTCACACAATGCAAGACTTCCACCACCACTTTTACACCTTCTACTCCAACTAGTGGCATACGAGGTGAGAACGTTGGGAATGCTTGGAGTGCAATAACTAACATAAGTAGGCAAACCACTAGTGTTTCATCACGCACTGAACTTTTTAAATACTTAGACATAAACTTTAGTGATTTTGTAATAGATACTGAAAAAAAAAAAATATTTTGACAAGGTGAAGAGAGCACACAAGGAATTTTTCAATACTTTCCATTATGGAACGTGATCTAGTAACCCTTCTGGCATTAACTGTGGCATCGGAGGTAACTTTTAGTGCAAGTAATCAGCAAATGAGCAAAAGGAGAAACTCGTTGAGTCCAGAGATACCGGAGTGTCAAATTTGTATTAAAGATTGGAATGATGCAAAGTACCGAATTCAACACGAGGTTACAAAAGAGTGTTACGGTCTAGAACATTTCAACAACATGGATCTATTGGATGATAAGGAGAACGAAGGCAATAATTAATCGGAATTTCTTTTTTTGTTTTAACATTGTACTTTACAAAGAAATAATGAGTAATGCAAATGAATGATTATTAAGTGAGTGTCAACCTAGTTGTGATGTACTTAATTATAGTGATGTAAATCTCAACTTTCAAATTTTTTTTAGTTGTTTAATTGTTTTTAATTTTTCAATCAATGTCTTTGATATTATTAACCAATAAATGAAATAAATATCTTTGACTCTTTCTATTTGTTTAGTCAATTTATAATTTATTGTTTAATAGATATACATTGTTGTTGTAAATTAATAAAATATAATTTGCAATTCTTAATATTTTTAAACAATAAAAAAATATTTATAACATTAAAAGAAAATAAACATGTATAAAAAATATAACATTACTTTGATTACAAAATATGCGAAATGTCATCAAAATTTAATATAAAAAAGTAAAAAATAATAATAATTTTGGATCGGACTGGACCGTTACTATAGCGGTTCGGTCCAATGGATCAGTCTAGGCAAGAGTAGTGGCAAACTCGGACCATTACTATAATGAGTTGATTTCAGCCCAGACCGTGGCCACCCAAACCCGTTACTGTAGCAGTTCGGTCCAGCCTGAACCGGCCCAATATGCAACGTCACACTCTCCACTCCATTTTCTTGAAGATTTAAGCATCAACTTTCAAAAGAATCATCCACTAAAGACATTCGATTAGAATTAGATTCCAAATGGCAAAGAAAAGTAAGTAATATGTTTTTATTGTGATTTCAAACTTTACAAGAACATTCGAATTCAGAAATTCTTACGAGTTACACTATTACGAAGTACGAATTACACAATTGCGAATTGTAATTCATTTTCAATATTTAACTGTATAAAATTGTTTAAACCTAATTGTACAATATATATGTAGTTTTACGAAATTGGTCATTAATCTCGTCATTGTTCTGAAATTTTTAATTTCAACATTAATTTTGTAAAAAATGGAATGGAGAGTGTGAAGATGCATGATAAAATTATGAGTGATAACTGCTACACACATATTTTCAGCATATCTGTTATTTATTTGGATATGTACTTCAAATACACCAATCTTCTTCTTTTTACGTCACATGAATACTAAGTTTAATGTTAGTGTATTTGTTCAATTGATATCACTGATGAATTTATCACTGCTAACTACTATATATATGCATACCTTACAAACAAGCTAGTCAACATATCACATGATATTATCAAATAACTACAATGATATATTTCT
>BRYE01000025.1:2422500-2425000 GCA_030159115.1 Actinidia arguta var. hypoleuca
TCATCCTCTACCAGTACCCCTTTTATGACCTCTTCCCTAATTTCAACCTCTTTCCCTTCTTCCCTCTAAGACTAGGGCTTGCCTCTTCATTGAATAGTCATCACTATCTGTCGTACCCATCTGTCTCCTCTGTGCCTCTTCATTGAATAGGGCATCATTGACCGTACTCATGGTCAACTTCCCATTCGACGTTGAATTGTTGAGAGAAACCATTAACATCTCCTAGCTATCTGGAAAAGAACTCAGGAGTAGAGCTTGCATCTCATCCTCGTACTTCAAATTAACATTGGCCAACTAATTGACCAAATTCTGAAACTCACTGGTATGCTTTGCCACTGAAGTCCCACTTTGAAGTTTCAAATTCACTAGTCTTTTCATCAATAAGGCTTTGTTTCAAGATGTCTTTGCTTGAAACATCGTCTCCATTTTGGTCCACAACTCATAAACACTCGTCTCATGTGTTATATGATGGAACACCTCGTGTCCAATCAACTATCTGATCTGACCAATTATTTTTCAGTTCATCTTCTTCCATTCCTCATCCTTTGTCATTGTAGGTTTGATTCCATTATCCTTCAACGGGTCGTACAAATCCTTGCAGAATAGGATATCCTTCATCCGTGGTTTCCACAATGCGTAATTGGTAGCTGATAGCATAATCATAGTCCTGTACTAGTGATTGCCATTTCACTTCACCCAAATAAAAGCAAAAAATCTAGAAACTAACCTTGGGGATGGATCGAAATGCTGAAAGAGTCAAAATGTCAAAATCAGAAACTTTTGGAAACTTTAGGAATATTTCTTCTCAAATTGGCTTGTCAAACACGGGTTTCAACACAGTTAAGCTGCTGGTCAATGATGCTCAACGGCTCATAAAACGCCCTTCGGCGCGGCCCGTAGTTCAAACTATGCACGCGCGTGCCATTGCGTGAATACGGCAAGCCCTATGTGCAAACTTGCTACGGCACGTATGGTGTTCGTTCGGCTTCAACTTTATATCGACATACTTGTCTTGAAGAGAGGAATCTCGTGGTCTACTCAAAATCCAATTCTGAGCAACTTTGGATCTCGACTGTATGCAAAATCTGCTTTGTTCTTTGCAAAAATTACTCCTATAACTCCAACCTCGCTCTAATACCACTATTAGGTAAACAACTCTCATGTTACCCTCCACCATCCATATCAACCACACACACAAGACAATAAAGATTTGCGTGGTTCGACCAATGATGGTTATGTCCACGGAAATAAATTAATAATCCACTAATCAAGTGAAGGGGATTACAAAAGAAGGATACCCACTCTCTCAACTCAACTCAACTCTCTCTCACACAATCTCTCTTTGTCTTGCCTCTCTTTTTAGTCACCCATACAATCTTAATTTTCTCTATCATTCTCTATTTATATAAAATATTAGGGTTAACAAAACAAAATGGGCTTGTGCCCAAATATGTAGGTTGGACTCAACATACGCACATCCATCTCAACTACACTCATTTGAGTCATTTGTTGTTTCTTAGCAGCCCGACATTCTATCACATACAACATCGTTGGTTTTATAGCTGTTCTATAGAAATTTTCTTTTAACTTGGGAGTTACTCTTCGATTGCATAATACTCCAAAAGCCGTTTTCCACTTGAGTCAACCAACTTGTATCCTATTAGGAACAAATACATTGTTGGATGATAAAAAATTTCAAATTAGTAAAGCTTATCAAATAAGATTTGATCATATCTGTTACAAGATCATTTCAGGTTTACTTCACTTTCAATATTTTTAAAAAAAGAAACTCCCATGTCAAACTTCCCATTCGTAGATTTTAGGATTTACCAAATCTTTAAAATCTTCAAATATTGTTGGATGGTAGAATTTTTCGAAGCAGTAAACTTATCAAGTATATTGGTGGATGTTAAGATTTGATTATATCTAATTTCTCTTGCAAGATCATTTCATTTTTTCCTCACTTTCAATATCCCTAAAAAAATGAAAAAGAAACCCCATGTTCTATACAGTGGTGAGCAGTCTTTTATAGATGGAGATTTCATAGTCGTGTGAGAAGATCACGGCATAATCATTAGGCAACCAAATAAGGAAGCCATGGCTGAAGATAGTGGTACAATGGGTGGAACCCTCCATATGGAGGTGGTTCCACATCTATAGGTGATTGCGTTGGAGATGGAGTCAACCATACACTTCGATATGATGATATTGGCAACATGACTTACCGACAGCATGCGCTTGGCAACTTAAAAAGCTGGGAGGAAAACACGGACGAGGTAAGACAACTTGGCATGCTGAGTGGCAATCACACTAGACACTAATGACGTGACCTTCCTTAAATGGCGATATACCCGTCTTATGAACAATGCGGCGATATGGTTAAGTACATGAAAATATACCCCTCATCAGTAATGATCAATTTGTTTTTGCAATCTAAGAAATTCTCACAATATATCAAACTAACTTTTTTTTCCCTACTGAGAATAACTTCATAGTATCC
>BRYE01000025.1:2500000-2502500 GCA_030159115.1 Actinidia arguta var. hypoleuca
GTATGGGCTTAATTGATTAATGGTATGATTAATTCATTATTAGCCCAGTGGGCTAAGATGCCTAAAAGTTGCAGATGCTTGGCAATTGTAGATGTTTCGTAATTGTTGAGTATGCTAGAAAGATATGAAATATATATCTAAACTATTTAGTTTATGCTTAGTTGGCAATTTTGCGTGATCAGGAATTGATGTGTCAGCCTAGTGCAGGAATTTGTCGATGTGTTAATTTGTTAACTTAGGTGATGAGAGTGCATCCCTAAAGTCGGTGGGGGGGAGGGGGGGGGGGGACTTGGAGGTTGTCAACCTGTAGCCAAAAAACGTGATCGGATTGTAACATGCCTAGAAAGGCAATACAACAAATATTGCATTTCATAGTGTGCGATAAATGCTATGAAAAGTTAACAATAGCATTCCTGTGAACACTAAGTTAGGCAATGTTATTAAAAATCTGAACATTTTAATAGCAGTCTTTGCACGCTATAAATCTACGCTATTATATTCTAACATAGCATTCATTGCATGCAATTATATGGGCCACCATGGAAGACAAAATTTTACCATAACATTATGTGACTGTTATAAAACAGTTTTGATAACATTCAAAAAATCTTGTAGCATAATTTATCATCGCAAATGGAGGAATGCTATTAAAAAGAGTACTGATTTGATAGCATTTTGTGAATGCTAAATGGATAATGATTTTGCTTCCATTCACAACCAAAATTAAATGACTCGGCTGCTATCAATTATGATTATCTTCACCTGGATACATGGGCTAAAATAGAATTGGAATACCCTTCATTCAACACTAATTGCAAGCAAAGATAAAAGTAAAGTAAATCACCAATACCCATATTCAAAAACAAAAGCTCACATAAACAACTAAAATCTCTCTAAAGCAGCCTACATGTCTTCCAAATAAAAAAAGGAACATTAAAGAAAAGGCATCTACTAATTTTTCAACCACCTCCAGAATAAGATCATTGTATCCGGCCATCTTCAACAAGCAAAAGTGCCAACATTTGTTTTTCAACTCATAGCCATAGAATAAACATCAATGTTTCAGTTTTAATGAAGAATGTGAAGTCATTAATCAAATCCACATTCTAAAATGACATTAAAAAAAGTGCATTACCCTTGTATGGACTCCATAACAACTTTGTCGGCCGGGCCATGCAACAGTAGTTCCAACAGCTTCTTCAAAATAGGTCATATCAATCGTATTCCTCCACAAAAACATTTCAGGTTGTTTTGCTACATCCACCCAAACTCTCACTACATTTGGTCCAATTGGAATATGCTGGACAAGTGCATTCGAATCACTTGAAGACCAACGTCCTTTGGGCAACTACTTCCCCGGACCCCATTTTTAGGAAAAAGGCAGCACCAACAAGGCAACAATAAACAATGTTATTGACAGGGAATGAAAATTAATATTATAAAATAAGCGCTTAAAAAAAATCTCTATGGACAAGTGTACTTGCCACCTTTTAAAATAAATAAGCAAAAATAAATATATAGTATACTAAAGATAAGAAATTAATTGGGCAGATCTAAAAGAACTAATCAAGATAAAGATAGTATTTTGAGTAAAGGTTACAATTGGTAAAACTTATATTTTTTGTAGTTGTGTCAAAATATGCATCAATATTGTTACCTGGCTGCTTAGGTCCTGGAATCAATAATGTTAACAAAACATTTTCGCTTCTCGTCGATAACCAAGGTGGTAAGTTGTATGTTACCAACATCACTGGCCAGCAAGTAACAACTATATGTAGAGCTGAGATTGTAAATGGGTTGAAACCATCAGCAGCAAGACCGAGTCTCAAACTACGGTGGTCTTATGAAAATGACCACTTATTGTTAATCATGTCCCATGAGGAGGAATCTACTAGATGTTGCATCTTGCCATCTTTTCTTTATGAGTGGAGTGCCATCTTAAATCTTCAACCATTTTTGATGACCTAAACAGCCTCTTAAATCTTAGTATTATAGGAAAATATCTCGACACTTTGGCAGGAACCCCTTTCGAATTTTCTTTGTGCGTAAATCTACCTTCCATCTTGAAGTACCACATTTTGGACAACAATCCATTTCTGCATTCTCATTTCCGAACAAACAACAATCTTGCTCACAAGCATGAATCTTCTCATCCCCCAATTCAAATGAATTGAGGATTTTTTTCACATTGTACACCGAGTTTATCATTACATTATCCATGGGTAGCATATCATGTAAGACCTCCATAAGTTTATTAAAACCCTCATCAGACCATCCATTCGTAGATTTGAGCCTGTATAAAACCACAACTGCTGATAACTTCATATATTTTGTGCAACCAGGGAATAATGGTGTTTTTGCATCTTCTAATGAAAATCCTCATCTACTGTTTTCTTTAATTGGTTCATCATATTCTCCCTCTTGCGCATATGCAGCAGTATATAAATGGTATGCATAGGATGTCTCTACCTAAGTTTCTAAATTGCATTTGTTTTTTCCC
>BRYE01000025.1:2510000-2512500 GCA_030159115.1 Actinidia arguta var. hypoleuca
TTTCCATTGTTTATCAAATATACGTATGTAAGTTCAATCACTTTCAATCTCAATTGTCCGCCTGAATGACTGGGTTATCGCTTAATATAATTGCCTTAATGTCCAGTTTTCTCGCTTACAATACTTGTTAAATTGCTTACGTTTTTGAATACTTAGTATAATTCCATTTTAAACATCGCAAAATCCATAAACATGTTTAATTATTGTTCAAGTATGTTAGGCTAATTTTATTGGTTTGGTCTAAGTACAATATTTTAATTCAATCCTAGATAAACTAGTTATTTCTTCTTTTAAACAAACTTAAAAGGTTGTTTTAAAATTGATCAATAGTAATGCAAAGATCAAGGTTTTAAATTGTATAAATCTAAGATTATTTGTTAATAAGATTTCTTGTTATAAATAATACTTAGATCAATTGCATTCTAAGGGTTTGAAAATATAGTTAAATTTATTATCAATTCACAAATATATTTTTAGATACAAAGTGATATTCATTACAAAATATTCTGATCAATTTTATTTTACCTTGAGAATTGATTGAGTATAAAAGAGAAGAAAGAAACTAGTAAATATAGGGAAAGAATAAGAACCAAGTACTTAGATCATACCACCTTTTATTTTTCATAACCAAATAATTTATCTTGTACAAAAAACTCAAAAATACTTTCAACTCTTTGCAATTTTTATTTTACAAGTTACATTACTTGCAACATCTAACTGGAATGATGCTGTTATTTGGATAATTTTTTTTTAAAATTTTAATTGGATAAAAATTTAAATCAGTGGCTAAGCATGTCTACTTTAAGCATGTTATTTGGATTTTTTTTACTATCCTTAAATGATGCAAAAATTTAAAATTATGCAGGCATAATGGACAAATTGAAGCTAACTGTTGAAGAAAAATTACATAACATGTTAAAATTAGTTTTGAATTCTAGTTCAACTTTTAAATTTTGGAACTTAGGGAATGATACAATGGCATTCATTTCATAAAAAGATCATAAATTTTGAGTCAAAATTCGTTGAACCTAAATTTGAGCCTATACATTGAAAAATCTCATCTATAAAAGCTTAGGCAACCGAATACAAGGGAGGAGGGTGGTGAATTGATAAAGAAAAGGATGTTCGGAAGTTGAAATTATGAAAACTAGGATTCAAATGTAAGAGAAATCAAGTTGGGTGGTGGTGGTGGTGGTGGTTAAAGAATGCACATAAATTGGAATTTTTGAAGAACAAAGAAAACTGGACCGGTCGGACTTATCGGACTTATCCTCGGACCGATCAAGAGCAAGACAATGAATTGGTAAATTTTTCGACCGGTCAGAGAAATGATGGACCGATCTGAGGATTGCTGCACCGGTAAGGAAGCCACGGGCAATTTAAAAACTGCAGGGTAGGCTCTCATTTAAAACACTCAAATCCTAAAAACCTTTCACTTTCTCTCCTATAAATGCCTCTCTCTCCCCCTCCCCCCATCTCTCTCTCTCTCTCTCGCTCCCTCCTAAACACTTCTTCCTCTCCCAAAAATTCCATAAAACCCATCAATCTCTCATAAACCTCACCAAAACACCACAAAAACATACAGATTTAAGGAAACAAGGGTTCTTTGTCTCCCATTCTTTCTCTTGGGTTAAGTTTCCATTATTATCAAAGTTTCAAAAAGGTAAAAATCCAAATCTTAACTATTTCAATTCATTTTTGAAATTTATCTTTAGATTTGCATTTTGAGAAGCTTGAAAACATTCATATTTATCCAAAATCTTAGATTTACACTCCATAACATCTCTATTTACATATTTGTTCAAAAAAACCACTTCGGGCCATTTGATTTGTTCAAAAAACCCACAAATCAAATGGCCCAAATCCTTAAGGAATTAACAAAGATAGTTCTTGATCCATTGATGAATATTCTAATGGGTATATTTTTTATGGCTATTTGCGTACTAATGGGTCATAAAATGATGGCCAGTAGAGGCTAGAGTAAGAAATCTGGGGAAAGATCATCACAGGGAGGAAATATCGAAAAACAAAATAGAGGTCAGATGGTGGGTGAAGACTCGCAATCTGAACTCGATAGTGAGCCAGAGAAAGGATTGGCTCCAGGCCCGGGTGATGTCCAACGTAGGAAGGCAAAGGCTAAGAAAGAAATGAAAAAATGGAAAAAGTCGATTAAATCAAGGGGGTACATGTGAAAGGCAAGTGTTACGGGAACAAATAGTTGATGTTATTGCCATATGCAAACTGTCAAATAGGGGGTTAGATTTTTTCTTCAACAAAGTGTACGGGTATCATCGGGGATTGTGTGCAGAATTTTATGAAAACATGAAAGTTGATGTCATTGGTACCATAAAGAGTAAGGTTCAGGGAAAAACGATCACCGTAGCTGCTGACACAATCATTTCATACCTGTACTATGTCCGACCTAATGAAGATCAAATCCAATACCCTGATAGAAATTTCACCCCCTTAGATGCAACAACTTATGCCAACACCATTTACG
>BRYE01000025.1:2562500-2570000 GCA_030159115.1 Actinidia arguta var. hypoleuca
ATGATGTTTTATTTGTGCCCAAAGTATGTTAGGCCTTGACTTACCTATTAGGATATTTTAGGTTCAATTGCAAGAAGTCTTGACCTAGAGTAAGATTATCTAAGTCTAGTCGGAAGTTCGGTATTAATTTTGAGTCGTTACTTTATGATTATTATCAAACATAATATTGATGTTTTCATACCTTTATAAAGGGACACGTGGCTTAACACCTACCATGAGAAGCAAGATGAGTAACATGATGCCACGAACAAAATTTATGTATTTTCGAAATATTTTCAATACCAACCGTTATATGAAATGTTTTCCATGTTTTTAATACATAACTGATTATGTTATATTATAAATGCCATGTGTTCGAAGCGTTTGATAATGCTAATATGTTATGAAACGAAATCCTTGGACGAATATTTAAACATGAGAAGAAAAAGATTTTTAAATGCATAACAAATGAAATATATTCAATGTATAGTGACACTCGGGGTCTTCGAGTAGCGAGACCTTAATCTAACCCCTTAGTCCTATGATAGGGGATCAGAAATAAATTATTTAGTCCTATGATAGGAGATCGGAAATAAACTATTTAGTCCTATGATAGGGGATCGGAAATAAACTATCTATATGAGAGACGTCTCTGGTCTAAAGAGCCCCAATATAAACTTCAATTTTATGAAATTTTCAAGTTTTCAGAAAAAGTTATGCCATGTTTATACAATTTATGTCATGTAAAATACGTATGTTATGCTATGATTTATGGTATGTTCATGTTCGTATATTTAATATTAGTCACTAAGTGTATAGTTTACGTTTTTCAAAAATAAATTTCAAGAGACCAATCAGAAGAGCCATAGAAGGAAGTGGCGATGCAGGCATTAAGTTTTGTGGCCCAATAGCCTTATGTAGTTTATTGATGGGCTAGGCCCTATGTTATGTACATATTTAAGTTGACCACGTTTTGTATATTAAAGATGGTCATGTTATGTATGGAAGAAAAGAACTTGGGCACAACTTTGTATGTAAATCCACATTTTATAACTTTTACAGTTCTAATGATGTTTTCGCAAATATGTGTAGTTTTATGACTATTTTTAGTAGTCTATAAATATGTTTGTATCTTGTAACCATTTGAATGACTAAAATAATACTGTTAATATCTTTCGTGGACTTAAGTTATCATAGCCGAACCACGTAAATCTTTTCTCTTTATTCCTCTTCTATTTCATATTTGTTTTTATATTCTATACAACTAAACTTACCTTTTTTTAGTCAAATTTTGTAATGGCAGGGTTGACCGCCTAAACCGGCAGTAGGAAAAGCTTTATCTGTTATTAATCCCACTACACCTATTACTCTCTTCGGAAAATTTTGTCTTTAGACCCATTAAAGGGTGGAAAACTTGATTTTTAGATTCCAACTAATATTTTTTAGTAATTTATAATTGATTTACATAATCATGTAAAATATTTTTTACCAAAATAAATTATATGTTTTGGATCAATATTTTCAAAAAAATATATTACTTTTTTATGAAAAAAAATAATTATTTACATGACTTTATTAACCACCGGATTAAAAGAAAAAAAAAGTAATTAGAAATTATTTACTTTTAAAATTTTAATCCGAAAATATGAAGCTTTTAAATTTTAACAATTTGTTTAAATTAAAAATAATAAAATTGTTTTTATTTGCAAGCATATATAAAATAAGCTACTTGAAACATTTAAAAATCTGATTTTTTATCTACAAACAATATGGTAAAGAATAAAAACATCATACTCCAATACACACTTACACGGAGCTGAGAATATGAAAGCGCATACAGACTTGGTTTATGTAATACTTCGACCTTTTAAAAGCCTATTAGTACAATAATTATGTGTTATATATGCTTATTGAATGATTCTTGTGTCTCACGCTATTTTGATAACCGAGTGGAGGAATTGGAAAGTCTAGCTAATTTCGTAATTATTTATTTACAAGTACTTTTGTTATATTACGTTAGTATAGCTTCTAAAAGATGAACAATAATCTTAGGCCTCATTTAGGTAAAAAAAATTTTTAATTACTTTGATTTCGTTTTTTTTTTTTGTCTTTCATGAACTTTTTTCACACTTTTTGATAAAAAAATAAAAAAAAATTTGTTCCTCTTGGAGAGAGGAGTCTAAAAATATAATTTTTTTTTTATCTAATTTGAAAAAAAGTTCACTATGCCAAAAAAATCATTTTATCCAAAAAATATCTAAAAATGGTTTTCTTTTTGTATTTATTGATCTTTTTACCACATTAGATAAGAAATTTATATTTTCGGACTCTTTTTGTCAAGAGCAACTAAAAAAATATAAATTTTTTATCAAACGGTGAAAAAAATTTACTAAAGACAAAAAAACTTAAAAACTAGTAGCTAAAAAAACCAAAAATTAAAACCATTACCCCAAACAAAGCCTTAATTAAAAATACTATAGGTATATAATACTCAACTGATTGTATTATGTTGTATTCTTAACTCACACGGTAAAACATCTTATCTCAGCCATTTTAATCCTCAAAATTGTCACAATAAAAAACTTCGCATTTTCACCTATAAAACCCTGCACTGATCCTCTATTGATCACTCAAAAAAATTATAGGTTTCTCGGGTTCGAGTTTAATGCGCGCGATATTTTGTTTAATTTTTGTTCAACCCCATCAGACCATCAAGCACCCATATATGACCCATTCCACCCCGCGAATTTAGTGGCTTGAATTGGAACAATTCGAATTCAACCCATAAAGCATTTGGGGCGGTTTTAATAGTTACAAATATGGGTGGTTTTATGGGTTTGGATTGATTTTGCCACCTCTATAAATATGGATTTTAAAATAAAAAATAACATAATATTGCATCAACAACCATCCCTGGGAAACTTGGTGGCCAAATACTGTAGGGGAAGGTCAGGGATTAAATCATAATGTACCCACCTTCGCTCGCGATAGAAAATAGCGACTATCACTTTAGAATTGACGTCTGCCCGTTCAGATGTCCCACGGCTCCCACTTCAAGAGTGGCGTTCTATATTTCCCAGCCACCTCTGCTTGTTCTCTTCGCGCGTCCGACATTTCCTAGCTGTGTTCACAAGTTTTCTTCGTGCTCCTGAGAGTTTGAGTTTTAGAAAAATGCATTTTGGTCCTTTTGAAAACAAATTACGTAATTAGAGTTGCTAGAAAGGCCCTAAATCGTGGGGTCAGTGTCTACAGGAATATTTTCCCAATAAGTTTTACTTTTTAAGGTATATTGTGCGTTTTCAAACAAAACGAAATAAATTCTGATGTGGCAAAAATACAAGTCACCTTCAAATACAGGTCCACGTCGCCCAAGGGTTTACAGAGTCCATCTTCCTGGTCACCTTAAATTATTAAATGAATGAGCTCTACTTTGCTTGCACAAGCTGCTCCCCCAGATTGCCATAGGGCGAGGTAGTCTATCTACCTCGCCCGGGTCAGAGACGTCTCAATGAAGACTTATCCTCCAAAAGAAGTCTATCCTCATGAGACTCCTCCTCCATCATTCCTCCTCCAGAACAGAGTCCATCTCCATGAGAATTCCACCTCTACAAGAGAACTATCACCGATAGACTCCAGCTCCATCACAACGCCTATAAATACGGACTGCTTACCAAATGACATCCTCCTATGTTATCTCCGAATTTATTGGGATATCCTCTCATACTTATCCTTCCGAAAAACTCGCTGTGATTCATCTACACGGTTCATTACTCCCGTCTATATAAAGACCGCTCCCCCATAATAAAAATGTATGCTCAATAAAGGCACCACATGCACCTTTATAATTGTGCTCGCCATACTACCTTTAATTATTTTCTGATCGCCTTGATCTGATTCATACGCCGGAGGAGTTTTGAGCAGTCTCACCCTGGCCAATTACTTTTGTTCACTAGTGTGCAGGTCGCCCCAGTTTATGGCGAGGTCAAGAAGCAATATTGACTGTTGGTTGCTCTCTCAGATTTTTATCACAACAGTTTGGCGCCGTCTGTGGGAATGATAGTTCTCATTATCCTATGCACCTGCGTAGCCGTTTATTATCCAGACCAAGCATTAGTAGCCTTTTAGATAACAGAGCTCATCCAATGGCCAATACCAGCCAAGCTCCAGATCTAGAGGGCATTCACCGTGAGATACACGGTATGGCCGAACAGATGAGAATCATGAACGAAAATAACGCCCTTTTAATTCAGCACCTCACCGCAAATAACCCGCCACCTCCTCCTCCGACACCTCCTCGTCGCTCTCATCTCTCGGGTAATAATGAATCCCAAAGCCACCGTAGTACAGGACGAGATAGGCATCACCGTTCTCCTAGTCCCTGCCCTCGACAAAAAAGGAGCTTCTCTTCATTAGAATCGCGATCATCCAGCAAAACTCAAGGTCTGGACGGCGAGGAAGTCAAAAGAAGGAGGTCTCCTCAGGCTGATCAATTACCTAGGCACCGAGACAATTCCATGTCTCAGAAGATCAGGGATCTAAACGCCCGCCTAGATGCCATCAACACAGGGACCAACTCCCCAATAACTGTAGACGCTTTGATTAGACAAACTGAGCCATCTTTCACCCAAAGAATAATGAGAGCCAAGGTGTCGTCCAGATTCAAACTACCTACCCAGCTCGGGGTCTACGAGGGGAAAACAAACCCTATGGATTACCTGGATTCGTACAAGAATTTGATGTATCTCCAAGGATACTCAAATGAAATTATGTGCAAGGCTTTTTCCGCTACACTTAAGGGGTCAGCGAGGTCGTTCCGCAAATTATCTCCTGGAACCATTGATTCCTTTGGCAATCTGAGTAGGCTATTCATCGCCAATTTCATGAGCTGCAGGATCAGGCAAAAAAACGCGTTCCACCTCTTCACCATTCACCAGAAGGAAACAAAAAACTTGAAGGATTATGTGAAACAGTTTAACCAGGCCGTATTGGAAGTTGAAGATCCCAGTGACAAGGTAGTCGTCATGACAATGATGGGAAGGACTTCGCCCTGGTCCACTATTCGACTCTCTATCCAAAAACGTCCTAGAAACGTTGTCTGTTCTCTAGAGTAAAGCTGATAAGTACATCGCTACAGAAGAATTGGTTGAGGCCAAGCGAAGGCAAAGAGGAAAAGATGATCATAAAAGGAAAGAGCCTAATACAAGGCGATGTGATTATAGGGATGACGAACCGAGGAACAAGAAACCCAACCAGGATTTAAGACAAACCAGCAAAAGGCGACCCCGTACTCTACCTCGCCGCACATAATTGGTGTTACCCCCTCTCAACGCTCTAATTGTCTAAGTTCTTACAGAAATTAATCACGAAGAATTTGTTAAGTGACCTTCAAAAATGAAAACTGATCATCTAAAGAGAAATAAGAATAAGTATTGCGAGTTCCACAGGGACCACGACCATAACACAAAAGATTATTTTCATCTGAAAGAACAGATAGCCAACCTAATCAAACAAGGATATCTGAGGAAGTATGTCAATGATCGCCCACTACCCAATTCACCGGAAAGGAGATATGGCGATAACCGACCAACTGCTGGAGATATACAAGTGATCCATGGCGGATTTAGTTCTGGGAAAAGTCCGAGTTCGTCCAGAAAAAGGCATGCCAAAAGTGCTATTAGGGTGGCCGAAGAAGTATATAACCTCTCCTCGCCAATGATTGATATTCACCTACCAATCACCTTCAACAATGATGATTTGAAAGATCTACACTTACCTCATAATGATGCCTTGGTTGTTTCAACCATCATCGCCAACTTCAACGTTCAAAGAATCTTGATTGATAATGGTAGTTCGGCTGATATCCTATTCATATCGGCATTCGAAAAGATGAAGATATGACTCGATAAACTGCACTCCTTCCTTACACCCTTGGTGGGCTTTGGAGGAAGTGTGATTCATCAGCTCAGATGGGTTAAGTTGCCAGTAACCTAGGGAACAGAGCCTCACCAAACTACCATTTGGCAGGACTTCATCGTGGTAGATTGTCCTTCCCCGTACAACGCAATTTTAGGTCGCCCAACTCTAGGTGGGACTAAGGCGATCACCTCAACCTACCACCTAAAAATGAAGTTTCTCACTTCAACAGGGGTCGGCGAAGTAACTGCTGACCAGAGAGTGGCCAGGCAATATTTCATTTCAGCTATGAAGATTGAAACCTCCCCAGCCCCGAAGACCCAATAGTAATTACCGACCAATGATGGCGAGATGGAATCTCTAAGGGACGAGGTAGAACAAGTTGTCTTAAATGGATTCTTAAGAAATCGAAAATACCAAACCCCTTGAGGAAACTATTCCAATATCCATACACCCAAAATATCTTGATCGCCACGTTATGATCAGAATTGATCAGCTATCCTTCAGGAATGCTTCTGGCTATCCATTCTCCCCATTCCAACAAAAGTGAATGCCAAAATTGATCAGCTATGCATGAATTTCCTTTGGAGTGGCAATTGCAATATGATAAAAGGCCTCTTGTTGCTTGGAAAAAGGTTACTCTACCGAAGATAGAAGCAGGTTTAAGCATCAGAAATTCCAAAGCGTGAACAAAGCCCTCCTATCAAAAACCTTATGGGACATCCAAGGTAAGAAAGACTCCCTTTGGATCCAATGGGTTCATCAGATATTTGTGAAACACACAAGCTTCTTGGAGTTAAGCATGAAGACTCTTCCTCATTAAACAAGTCATAGCTCTAAGGGACGAGATCATTGCAACAAAGGGATCAGTGGACGAAGTCACCCAAAGACTGAACTAGTGGACAACCAATGTTGAGTTTACATCCAAATTAGCCTATGAATTTTTCAGGCCGAGGAAAACTAAGCTCACATGGCCAAAGCTACCCTGGCAAAGATTCATCACTCCCAAACACTATTTCATTCTATGGCTGGGGGTAAAAGAACGTCTTCTGACAAAGGACAAGCTTTAGAAGGTTATTGAAGACCAATTATGCCCTTTATGCAGGGCATAAAATGAGAATATAGACCATCTTTTTTTCCACTACAGAGTGGGCAACCACATCTGGTCCCAAATCAAGAAATGGCTGGGAATTTCTTGGACTATGCAAACTCTAAAAGCAACGGTGAAATGGTTGATTAAAGAGGCCAGAGGAACTGGGATTCAATCCAAAGCCAAGAAAATAGGCCTAGCCTGCACAGTTTATGTCTTCGCTCTAGAAGTGAATTCCTTACCGCAAGTGTACGGGTCGCGAAGTAGTAATAAACTCGAAGTACGAGTATCGATCCCACGAGGAGCAGTGCCAAGGTGAACGCAAAGTACTATAAACACTATGATGCAATCCTAACTAATTCTAGCTAATGCTTCAAAAAGAGAAAAATAAAAATTATGTATTTGGATTGATTGATTAAACTAAATCTAAATTATGAAAGTAATAAAAACTGATTTGAAATTTATATTAAAAATGACTCAGAATCGATTGATCCAACCAATCGAGTTTCTCGGAATTC
>BRYE01000025.1:2595000-2600000 GCA_030159115.1 Actinidia arguta var. hypoleuca
ACCATGAAGAAATACATAATGGGAAGAGAAATTATATTGTTGTACATTTCCACTCTCAGTGTTACATATTTATACACAAAGTACAAACAATAGAAAAGGAAATAAAATCAATTTAGGCTAAGAATTAAGACTAATTAGAACTAATTAGGGTTAAGAATTAGGGAACTAAATCAAAGGAAAATATTCTACAAATATTCTAGAATATTTTCCTTCCTATTTCAAACAGTTTCGTTTGTTACTTTGTTGATGCACCATTTCAGTTAATTCATTTGTGGTTGCCCCCAATCTCGCTATTCGTTGTTGGTTATTTGCTCTTCGATCACCCTATTGTTGTTTGTTTTGGCTATCTTGTTTGTTTGTCTACTGCCTATTGAGTTATTGCTATGGGGATGAAATTTGCAGATGTTTTCGCCAATTCTGGCACTGATAATTCTAGTTCAGGTTTTGGTTCTGGTTCCGCTACTGGTTCTAGTTCTTCTTGGGGGCCTGAGTATATATCTATTACAACTATTCGTCTCAAAGAACGTAATTATCCCCCATCGGCCAAATCTGTTGAGGTATACTTGACGGCTAAGGAGCAGGATAAGTATTTGATTGATGCTCCTCTGAACCGTAAGGATCCTTCTTATGCCACTTGGAAACTCGAGGATACTCAGATTCTACTTCGTATGTAGAATAGTATGGAGCGTCAAATTAATAGCAGCTTGATATATTATACTTTGGCTAAACAGCCGTAGGATCAGGCTAAGGAGATTTTTTGGTGTTGGTAATCTACGGCACACCCAAGATCTTCATCAACCATTTTTCTCTGTTGCTCTTGGTAATATGTCGCTTGAGAATTATTATGGGCGGTTTGGGGCGGGTTCGAGCAGTTTGCGAGGAGATCAAACTGAGTGATACTATTTCCTTTGATATTGCTGCCTGGAGCGACAGTGAGAGTCCATGTGGGTGACTCGTTTTCCTTTTGGTCTTTCGTCCTCCTGGTGCCCGATCTCAGATTCTTGGAGCTCCCCTCCCTTAGTGAGATTTCCAATTTTCTCTGTCACACTACTTTACCATATGTTGCTCCCTCTCCTACCGATCGGTCTGCTTGAGCTGCTTCTGTTGGTTCATCTCGCCCTTTTGGGCCTTGTCGTCACTCTGATTTTTGTCATCGGTCAAATTGTCCTGGCAGTGACTATCCATATGACAGTCGTGGTTTTGGTCGTAGAGATCGTGATACATGGGAGTTGGCCAGGGTTGCAGCCTTGGTAGTTGGTCCTCGATCTTGCACTCATTGCAACCAAGATAATCATACTATTGATCGTTGTTGGTATGTCCAAGGCCATCCATCTGCCCATCAAGCTACTGTTGTTTTCGAGACTGATGTTGTGAGCCCTGTAACTATCTCTGCGAACGAGTACCAGCGCTTCTTGACCGTTCAGTCTTCTCTTTTCCTGTCACTGCTATTATAGCGCAGACCAGTGCTTCCACCTCGTGTACTGTGTCCCTCAGTCCTTGGGTCATTGATTCTGGCGCCTCCGTTCACAAGACTGACACTTCTTCCGTGCTCTCAGATATATCTCCCATTGGTCATCCATCTTGTGTTACCCTTTCAGATGGTGTACTTCTCATGTTACTGGTTCTAGCACCGATAGTTTGTGTTCTTCTTTCTCCTTATCGTTTGTTTTACATGCTCCTAAATATCCATTTAATCTTTTATCTGTCAATAAACTTACCCGATCTTTAAACTGTTCAGTCAAATTTTTTCCTACTTATTTTGTCTTTTAGGATCTCCAGATTGGGGAGAAGATTGGTAGCGGGTCTGAGCGCAGTGGCTTGTATTACTTTGGTGCGAACATTCCTACCTTGGTGGGTCTCCGATTATCCATTGACCACTGCCAGCTCTATTGTCAACTTGGTCATCCATCCCTTCAAAATTTGAAGGTAGCTCCCACGTGTCGGTGCATTCAGTCCTTATCGTGTGAAGTATGTGAATTTAGTAAACACCATCGTGTGTATTTCCATCCCCGTGTTGAGCGGCGTATGACTAGTCCATTTAAATTAGTTCATTCCCATTCTGGTTCTCTCCCTTTTAGGTTTTCATTATTTCGTTATTTTTATCGATGATTATAGTCGGGTCATTTATCTTTACCTCATGAAGGATCGATCTGAGTTGTACTCTATTTTTAAATCATTTTATAATGAAATAAATTATTTCAGTTTAATAATACACGTGAATATTTTCATTCTAGTTCATCTTCCTTTTTCGATGATCATGTCATTATTCAGCAGTCTTCTAGTGCTCGCACTCCTCAGCAAAATAGAGTTGCCGAGCGTAGAGGTGTCAAACGTGCCCGCCGTGCCGTGCCACTTTTCTTCCGTGCCAATCGTGTTTCGTGTCGTGCCGTGCTGGGCCCATTTACTTAGCCTTTCCGTGCCGTGCCATTTTTAATCGTGCCGTTTCGTGCCATTTTTTCTTTATTCGTGTCGTGTCGTGCCGTTTTGTAACCGTGTCGTGCCATGCCGGCCCATTTACTTAGTCGTGTCGTGTCGTGCCGTGCCAGCCCGCTTACTTAATCGTGTCATGTCGTGCCAGCCCGCTTACTTAATCGTGCCAATCGTGTTTCGTGTCGTGCCGTGCCAGCCCGGTAAGTGGTCATGTACCTCATATCATATAGCTTAGTTTGTTTCCTGTAATCATTTGTCTTCTTCGTTGCGTGCGTTTACTATATTTGTCACTGCTACCTCTATCCCTAAGTCGCTTTCGGAACCATCGTTTGTTCCTTACTAGAGGCAAGCTATGGTTGATGAGATGATGGCCTTGTATGAGAATGGTACATGGGCGGGGCAATCCCTCGTTTGTTGGCATTAAGTGTTTACGGTAAAGTACTTTCCGGATGGTACTGTTGAGCGCTATAAGGCGCGCCTTGTTGCTAAGGTGTACACTCAGACATATGTGGTTGATTATGCCGAGACCTCTCCCATTGCTAAGATTGGTTCTGTGCATATCCTTATCTCTCTTTCCGCCAGTCTTGGATGGACCTCTCCCATTGCTAAGATTGGTTCTGTGCATATCCTTATCTCTCTTTCCGCCAGTCTTGGATGGCCTTTATTTCAGTTGGACAATCCAGGTTTGTTACTCAGTGGGAGAAGGTTCACATTTGCCGCCTTCGTAAGACTCTTTATGGCCCTAAACAGCCTCCGAGAGCTTGGTTCAGGAAGTTTAGTGATGCAGTTCAGCAGTTTGGTATGCATCGATGTTAGTTTGATCATTAAGTCTTTTTCGTATGATCGAGAGGGGAAGGACTTTGTTAACTGTGTCTGTTAACGATATTATTATCACTAGGGATGACACTCAAGGTATTGAGGAGTTGAAGACTTTTCCTCTGGGGACAGTTCCTCACCAAAGATTTGGGTAAACTTCGGTATTTCTTAGGTATCGAGGTTGCCTGAGCGAATGAAGGAATGAGCTTGTCCCAATGGAAGTATGTTAGACATTCAAGAAAATAGTGGCTTGATGGGGACCAAGCCAGTAAAGACATCTATGGATCCTAATGTGAGGTTGTGTGTGGATCAAGACGAGTTGTTGTCGAGTCCAAACAGTTACCGACGATTGGTTGGGAAGTTGAACTAACTCACCATCACACGCCCACATATTGCATTTGGTGAGTGTGGTTAGTCAGTTTATGTCAGTTCCTCGCTCGACTCACATGGAGGCAACTTTGAGGATTGTGACATACCTCAAGGCCCATCCAGGCCGTGGCTTGTTTTATGGGGTACACGGTCATCTGCGTGTTAAGGTATTCATTGATACTGATTGGGCAGGGTCTCCATTAGATAGGAGGTCCACTACTAAGTATTGTACTTTCTAGGTGGTAATCTCATCACATGAAAGAGTAAGAAGCAAACAATAGTTAGCGAGATCTAGTGCAAAGGCTGAGTACCGAGCCATAGCTCATACGTCATGTGAGTTGTGGTTGAACCAGTTCTTGGAGGAGTTGATGTTTGAGGTTTCGTTACCCATGAGTATATATTGTGATAATCAAGCAACCATACACATTGAGTCCAATCCCGTGTTTCATGAGAAGATCAAACACTTTGAGGTTGTTTGTCATATCGTTCATGGGAGGGTTGAGAATGGAGTGATAGCTACTCCATTTGTGTCCACTAGTGCACAACTTGCTAATATATTTACCAAACCATTGTTCAAGCCGAGATTAGAGTTTTTGTGTAGCAAGCTAGGTTTATGTGATATTTATTTTCCAGCTTGAGGGAGAGTGTTGAAGTATAGAATAGTGGGTGTAGTGACTAGGTGTGTAGGTGTGGCAAGTAATTAGTACGATTAGTAATTAGGAGAGTTTCATATGTAATATTTATTATATATATGAGATTATACATGTGTATTAGGGTTAATTTGAACCCTATTCTCACTTTCATATCTTTCAAAGGTAATTACACTGACCTCCCCTAGGGTTTTTGAAAAAAACAGAGACCTCCCCAAGGCCTAACACCATTGTCAGCAAGTGGAATTTACCAATTTACCATTTAGAAACTTTTTTTTCACATTCAATGAAAGATATACAACACATTTAAAGACCAATAACCCATACTTAGATATGCTCACCCATCCACCATCTTCCCTATGGCAACGCCCACCACCAAAACCACAATTTCCTCCAATAGCAAAATCCCCATTCCCAAACTACTACCCACCAATATTACAGCCGCCACCCAACACCCACTGCCCACGCCACCATCGCCCTCCAAGGCTACAATGCACAGCCCAAACCACCATATTGACTCCATATCCTTCCATGACAACACCCCTGTTTCCCCAAACCACTACCCAACATCACCACACCAGTTTACTCCAAGGCTACTATGCACAGCCCAAACTACCATATTGAGTCATTGACTCCATATCCTCCCATGGCAACACCCCTGTTTGCCCAAACCACTACCCAAAATCATCACACCAGTTTAGTTCCTGTGGGTAAATAGTTCTGATTCGAATATTA
>BRYE01000025.1:2637500-2645000 GCA_030159115.1 Actinidia arguta var. hypoleuca
ATTTCAATAACTAAATGAATGAATTAACTCATAAGTGATACCCTCACTTTCCTAGAAGATAGTGTGATTCCATTTTGACAATAAATATTTTCACAGACTTAACAATGACCACCTAAGATACTGTGGTGTTGGCCCAATCCTCACTCATTGACAAATCAAAGTGAGTAATGTCAATAATTTGAGTTCACCATTCTCTCATGATTGAGAGTCAATTGCAAATAGCATATATAAGATTTTATCATAAAATGACAGTTTCATATGATAGACTTTCTTATGATGATCCAATTCAATGTATTCCAAATGCACAAATACTTTAACCTAGAGTCAACCACTTTATGATTATGTCACGCCATGCAACCCGACCTATGCGGATCGTGGGCACGTGATGGCCGGTGGCTGACCCACCAAGGCCTACTTACCTTCATACGGTTGATCACCTATGTATACTCATTTAAAATGATACAATTTTCTCTTGCGCGGAAACGTCATACTATATAAAAATATAAAGGTGTGACATGCACACAAATACACAAAGTTGTGCCTAAGTTTTTAAACTATTTACTTACATGTTCAGGCCAACTTTAATTACATCATCTAGGGCCTAGCCCATAATCAAAGCTACATAATAAGGCTCGCAGGCCACAAAACTATATTCTGCTTGCTAACTTCGTCTTAAGGCTCTTCGGATTGGCTTCCTGAAAAGGTTTTCGAAAATGTAAGCTAAAAGCTTTATGAATAACAATAATACATGAACATAAAATACCATGGATCATTTCTTAGCGTACATAGCATAATAAGGGTAAAGCATGTGATTAAAACTTCATAAAATTGAAGCTCACATAAACATGACATAACATATCTGAAAAAAATATACCGTGAGCATTCAACATATCATGGCTTCTTGAAATCATGAACATATCATAGGGTGTAACGACTTGGCTAATGACCCTTGGGTCATGCGTACTAATCATATAGGTTATGGGTGGCTCTTTAGGCCTGAGATATCTCGATTGTAGAGTGGAATTATTTCACGTCCCCCACTTTACCATTAGGACTATCGGGCTTGGTTAAGATCCCGCCACGAGAGGACCTCGAGTGTCACCATGCATACATACTTTGAACATACTTTGCTTTTCACATAAATTCATGCTAAGTCATTTCAAATCATTCATCCATGGGTTTGCAATACATAACATAACAACATTTACATATATTTAGAAGACATGTTGTTCATATCATAACATATTCATTTAATGTATTAAAACATAGAAGTCATTTGAATATGTATAGTACGTATTGAAAAATTTTGAAAATACATAATTTTGTTCATGGCATCATGTTACTCACCTGGGGTTCCTTGACTAGGTGCTATGTCGTGTGTCCCTACATGAAAGAGATAGAAACGTCAATGGCTAGGTATAGTAATACGGCATTAATTGACTTAAAGTAATACTACTCTCCGTTTACCTTAGACACTTTTGTTCTAAGTCAAAAACCCTTAAACGCAGACTAAGTCCTCTATTAGGTAGTTTAAGGGCTTAACATACTATGACTATGATTATAGAGTTTTAAAAGAAAAGAGTCCATAGTTGTCTAAAATTGGTCTTGGCGTTCGAACTCTGGTTTTGGCATTCGAACGCTCAGGCTAATTGTTGGGTTCTCACTCTCTGTCCATTCGAATGCTGCACAGAGGTGTTCGAACTCTAAGACTAAATGTCTGATTTTGACTTTATGTCCGTTCGAACGATGCACAGAGGCGTTTGAACGCTATGACTAAATGATTAAGCTTCCCTTCTCTGTGCGTTTGAACGCTGGGCTTGGCGTTCGAACTCTAAGGCTAAAAGTAAATACCGTCCGAACGTTAAAAGTGTTCTAAAAGTGGCGTTCGAACGTTAAAGTTAAAAGTCTAGGCCGTTCGAACTTTGTTCATGGGCGTTCGAACTCTGGCTGCATATAGCAGCAGGAACAGTTACTGAACTTTACATCTTCCTCTAAAACTCATCCCAATCAAACTCAAATCTTTTTGAGAGTTATATGGTGTGAAGAACTACTTAAAGGGACTACAATACCTTAAAACCAAGCCTTCATTTTAACCCTAACATGGTAGATCTAGTTTTAAACCAAAACCAAAATCCTAACATACATATACATAGATATATACTATTTAGAGTGGTTACCTTTCTTCAATCTCGAGCTTAAGTCTCTAATGGCATGTAGTTGAGCTTCTAAAATCCCCCTTCCTTTCCTTCTCCTTCTTCCTTTCTCTCTCTTCTCGTTCTCTTTTCTCTTTCTTCTCTCTACGAATGTGTGTGTATAGGTATCTTTGCTGAGACACATGAAAAATAATCTCATGTGGCTTGCTTCTTTTTAATCTGGTATTTTCTTTTTATTTTTTATTTTATACTGTTGGCATTCGAACGCCCTCTTTAGCGTTCGAACTCTAAGAAGAAAACGTGAGTTGGAGATACTGGGAGTATAAAATTTGCCATAGGCAGTAGAGTTCGAACGCTCTCTTTAACGTTCGAATTGTAATAAGGATTCTGGGTTTAGCGTTCAAAAGTCTCTTCTAGCGTTCGAACCCTAAGAGCAAAACTAGGCAAAAATAAAATTTTAGTTTTAAGGATTCATCTAACTTAGATTTGAGTCTTCTAACTTAATACTTAATCTCATTAATCGACATACGGAGCATGGTTTATGTATTTAACGAATTTAACGGATTCGGAGTGTTACAGATTAAGCTAAATGATCCTATCATATAGAGGTCAATGATATTAGTTTTTACAGATAAGACATCCAAACTCATCACCGACTAAGAACCAAATAAAGTTACTAAGACCAACGATTAATACCTCATGTGTGTAAATCTTATTTCCACACACATATCGTATCTCTAAATAATTTAATAATATATCATTTCATGATATAAAAGAACAACATCCAATGCATGATAAAATGAATTCTCATTCCAAATAAAACTAAATATTTGAACATATAGGTATGAAATTACAACAAGGTGAGGGTGTTTGAGAGTAGTAAATAAGTAAAAGTTAAGTAGGGGAATTATGTGACGTGTAGGTGTGGGTGTATGGATGGTATATATTTCACCTGGGGTATGCACCTTATAGAATGTAATTTATATTTGGGTTGTATTTTAGCTTAAATTGCCTACATTCGTTGTGTAATGTGTGAATTGGTGTAATGCCTTGACTAGTTAAGTACTTTTAATCACTTTAATTACATGATTAATAACTAAGAAGTAAAATTATGTGCCACGAGCCCTATTTGTGTTCAAGTGTAATATATGCAAAAGTACGGGATAAAATTCGTAATTATTCTTTACAGGAAAATTATGGGAGTTCACAATTTTTGCTTGAACGTGAAGTTTATCATTATGAATTTCTCAATGAGATGAGCGTAAGTGAATTTTTTTTAAAAAAATCAACACTCAAATTTTGTAGCAAATTATGATCGGATCAGTTATTGATCCAAAATTCTTCAAATTTCTTCCACCAATTACCCAACAGCTGAGGCAGACGGAGGGTTGATTTGAACTCAACAAATATTGAGTAAATGCCTGGGAGTACAACCACATAAGGTGACATGTTGAGCCACCATAGTGTTTTTTTTCCTTTTCACTTCCTTTTGCTCTAGTTTGGTTGTGTTGGAGAAAGAGAGTTAGAGAGAAGGGCGTTCTGAGAGAAACAAAGGTAGAGAAAATTTAAAATTTTGAGATAAGAGAGAGCCACAACCATTGCACCGCACCGCCATTTCAGCCACTACCCCTTTGGGTGACCATTTCTCATACTTCTCCGTCTTCCCCTTCTCACACAAGATTATCCTGATGGCCCAAAAAGCAACCCAAGAGGAGGGTGAATTGGATTTTTCCAAAGTATTAACAATTATAATTAATTAAAACTTAAGATAATTAATCAAGCTATAGATCAATTTATATGCAAAGCAATATGAGCAAGATTGAAGGAAAATCAAAGCATAAGAAGGAATATAAAGATTTACTGAGATTCGATCACAACGTGTGATTTATGTCATTCCAAGACCTCCGCAAGATATTCTTCCACTACTTGCAATCAATAATTACAATGTGGGGACTAATTTTCAAGTGCTCAACTCACTTTTTACACAAGTAGTTTTATTCAAGCTCCACTCAAATTTACAAGTGATTTTGTCTAAGTTCCACTCAAACTTACAAGTGTTTGGTTTTTACAAGAGAAATACTCAACACTCTCACAAGTATTTGTGTTTTATAATTTAAACACTCAAACTCTCAAATACAAGTGTGGGAAGATTATATAAGATAAAAACAAACTCTTTAGGAAGAGTAGATAGGAGTGGAATAGCTTAACCTTTGGGAACAAGAGGAATTTTCAAGAGAATGATGAACTTGAAGCTTTATGATGATCAATCCATGTTATAATCTTGTTGTTCAACCTTCAAATATTGTTGAAGACTTGTATTTAAAGGCCTTTAAGTTGATATAGCCGTTGGTGGTAGTTGTGGGGCATTAAATGCAAGTTTAACCCATTTTGCGTTCAAAAATCTGACCGTTAGGTGTCGACACTTTTTGGGTATTAGGTGTTGACACTTCATTTTCAGGTGTTGACACTTCAAGCCTTTTTCTTCAGTTGAACCTTATTATCTCCAGGTGTTAACACTTCTTGTATCAGGTGTCGACACTTGATCATCTGTCTTTAAAGAATTGGGCTACTGTCCGCAGGTGTCAACACTTACTCTTCCAGGTGTCGACACTTATCATCTAATCTTGTGAAGTTTGGCTACTGATATCAAGTGTCGACACTTCTCGTCTATCTTCATGAAGCTTTGCCATTGATCTCAGGTGTCGACACTTCGTCACCAGGTGTTGACATTTCTTGTTTGTCTTCATGATGTTTGGCTACTGATCTCAGGTGTCACCACTTCTTTCTCCAGGTGTTGACACTTTGATTTCCCAGATTTGAATCCTTGTTCTCTGACTTCAAGTGTCGACACTTCTTGTATTAGGTGTTGACCCTTCATTTTCCAGATCCAAATCTTTATTTACTAACTTCAGGTGTCGACACTTTGATTTTCCAGATTTGAATCCTTGTTCTCTGACTTCAGGTGTCGACACTTCTTGTATCAGATGTTGACACTTCATTTTTCAGATCCAAATTTTTATCTACTGACTTCAGGTGTCGACACTTTTGTAGCAGGTGTTGACACTTGCTACAGTTTTAATTCTAGGTGCACAGTCTTCAATAAATTGGCCATAGCTTCCTCGTTAGTTAGAATTTTTGAACACCGTTTATTGCGTTGGAAACTAGACTTTTGGGGCTACAATTTAGGTTCAAAAATTTCTTTATTTGGACTTGTAAAGATAGAGATAATTACATCTTAATTTTTTTTACAGAATTTTCAAAAATAGAGCATCATTATTTTAATCATAACTTTTCTAATACTTTGAGTTTGGTCATGAAATTAGTCTCATTGAAAAGATGACTTATAGATCTTGAATATAAACTCAACATTTTATGTATTTTGATCTCTGTAGCCCAAAATATTTGCATCTGAAGTTGGCTCAAGTTTCTTGCAAGTTTCTTAACGCATTGGTTCCATGTGTCGACACCTCACGAACATGTGTCGATACTTAAAGCCTTCATAGGTCATCCAAATAAGGTTTCTAAGGCTTGAAAAAAACTTCTTAAATGCAAGTTGATCTTCAAGAACATCTTCAATCGAGATGAATTCAAATAATTTGATTCCTTTTAAAGTTCTTCAATCAACATAGCTTCCTCCATTTATCCAAGACTTCCTCAAATTTTTTAAGATGGCTTTCAAGTCTTATGATATATTCTCTCATACTTTCAAGACACTTATAAACATCTTTAATCTCTTTAAGAGGATGTATGAGAAAAATTCTCCATTGATCACCTCTTATACTCATCAACCTTCAACAATGCCTAATAAACTTCTCAATACACAAGATCTTCAGTGTCTTTAATATATGAAGCTTCAAATCATGATCCTAAGAGAGATTAATGCATAATATGATCTGCACACTAAGTAGAACTATTAGATCACAAACACAATATTTTGTTATCATCAAAATCAAGATATTGAGTCAACATATCACCTATTTTTCTTCTTCTTTATTGTTCTACGGAGTGTATATACATGTCACGACCTAACCCAATTTATATGTATAGGCTCATCCAAGATATTAATATATGAGTCATAACTGGCTAGTGAGATTATTCACTAAGGCCTATCAATCAATTGGTTTAGGGATTTTCTACTATAAAGGAAATACTCATAGGTAATCAAAAATTTGAGAAAGTATAGTAAAAATAAAAAGAGCTAAAGTGCAAAGATATTTTATAAAAATAAGTAATTTACTACTATGATTTTGGCTACAAGTTTGGCTTAACTGTTTAACAAAATACTACTATTTTATTACATACTTGTAATTGATAAAACAGGTTCAATCACTTCTATCACTCATTTTTCTTAACGTCCAGATTTTATATATATATGGCATAATATTACCTATGATCATCTGGTTATGATCCCACCCTTATTACTTCACCAGTCATTTTATGTTCCCTGAACGTCGGGGGTACCGTTCGAACTATGTGTCGTTAAAATCATAATTTTTAAATCAATCTATTTTTCTCATAATCATGGTATGTTAAAGTACAACATGCATGCATTTATTCATATGAAACAAAATAACAATATTTAATATTTTGATAAATCAAATAAGGTGGTATGTTTTGATTTTAAAATTCAAGTAAACAAGATATAAAAGAGACTCACCGGAAGTGGTTTTCCCAATTTTTCTATGCTTGTAGACTACGATTCCTCAAATTCCGATCCTACATTAGAATTCCATCATTTAGTTCCTTTAGAACTATTATTTGTTTAATTTTAATCATTGTTAGACTAAAGTGATTTAAACAGTTGATAGACTTAATGTACCCTTGAAATTATGTTATTTTTTGTTATAGTTTGTCGCTTTCAATTATGCACTACAAGTTCTTATTAAAATTCTATTTACTCATTCGCTTTTCAATTGTTGTTTATATTTATTGTTATGTGATTTTGGTTGGGGTGTCAAAACTATACGAGTTTAAGTCAGAGGTGGAGGGTTATCCACTCACTAGTGATGAGGTCTTACTAACCTTTGGTCAAGGTCATCACAGTTGGCGTGGATTAGGCATAATGTTTGTGGTTGGTTTGTATATTATGTGATGTTTTGTTTCTTGATCTTGGTTCTCATTGTAATCTTTAATTTTGTTGTATGCTATTCAAATAGAGTTAGAAATGCAATATGGTGATGTAAAATTAGAATGTTGCCCTATTTGTTGGTGTACTTCCAAATGTTATTACGATGCTAGTATTGTTTTGTTGTTGTTATTGGTGTGCTTAACTTGTTTAGTTAATAGCTTATGGAGTGTTGATTAAGTGGTGTTGTTCTAGAATTACTATTTGTGTTATCCAATTTTG
>BRYE01000025.1:2712500-2722500 GCA_030159115.1 Actinidia arguta var. hypoleuca
TATGTTCTATGATAATTGTTTCTAAAGGAGGGTGACTAGAAGATATTATTATGTTATCTGTTGTTTTCCATGAATTCTTTGTAATAGTATTTACTCTCTTGTGATAATTTTTTAAATAATCTAAGAATTTTATTTCAGTGCGAATTTCTCTCATAAATTTTCTCCATGAGTTTACTATTTTATACATTTAGTTTTTAATATAATTACTTTTATATTCATGTCTTTTTATTTTATTTTCTTTTGACTTAAAATTCTTTTAATAGCTTATCTATGTCTACTGTAAATTCTGTATGAATAGTTAATAATTGTGGATTAACAGGGGTATTAACTTCAAAATTTGTTTGTGTAGGTGATCCTTGAGAAGACTCTTCTTCTTCTTCTTCTTCTCCAAATTTGGGATGTGTTGAATATCTGGGCTTACTAACCTGTGAAGATGTTTCTACTCCTTGTAAATTAACTCTAGGTTCTAAAGAATTTGTAAAACTTTTATCATTTTGGTAAATGTTTGTCTTACTAGTCATACTCCTACTGTCTAGGCTACACCTAGAAGGAGTATTTTTATTTCTAGAAGTGCTTGCTATGCTAGCCATGCTTATGTTATCAAAACTACGTCTAGATGGAGTGTTTATTCTTAAATCTTTAAAACTTATTTTTACCGTTCTATCTAGATATTGTTGTATGTAATCTAGATTATTAGTATCATTCTAGATATTAACTTGGTAACTTTCATTATTTAATAACCAATCGTCAGATAGATTAATATTTTTCCAAAATATTGGTTTAGGAATTCTAACATTAGCATTACTGGTATTTATATCAGTAATGTTTTCCCACTTGGACTTTTTATTAAAGTATTTATATTTAGATTTGCTTACATACATTTATAATAAATTTTATAAATTAGAGCTATTTAATGACTTCCTTCAATCATATTAGTAAAGTCTCCGGATGTTCTAATATTTAATGTTACTTCTTTTAATATATGAGGGTCGCTTAGACTAAGAGTAAAATCTGAAACATAATTAAAATGTACTGGTCCATCATATAAACTTGACTCTAGTAGTCCCATAATACTAGTTTTAAAATCTCTAAATCTTGCATCTCTTAGTCCTATTAATATAGATGAGTTTTTTTCCTTTATTGTTAATAGTTTGACTGCTACTTGGATTAATCCTATATGAATAAAATTGTGTGCTCTTAATCTATGTTTTTTAATAGATTCTTTATTCAATAAACTACAAGTTTCATATTCTTTAGTTAAGGCATAAACTTGTTTAATAGTTTTTACTTTCATATTTACTTTAAATGATGACTGTAAAAAACTGGCTTCATAAATTTCTTTAAGAAGAAATAAGAAATTTAAATAAAATAAGCCATATAAAATACATAAACATAATAAATTCTAACCTAATAAATATTATGATAATACAAAAAAGAAACAAAAATCTACTAAAAAATAAAAGTACAATAGTCATAAAAAACCTAGCTATAATAAAAACATATAACTTGTAATAAATGTGGAAAGAAATGTCATTATAAAAATGAATATTGGTCAAAAGCTAAAATTAATAAATTATAAATATCTGAAGAAGATAAAAATAAAATATTTGAAATATTTAAATTGACTAACATAGAAATCTATAATTCTGATAAAGAGTCAGACAATCAACCCATAAAAACTACAGATTCCTCATCTTCTAGTGACAGTCCTATTGAAGGTCAAATAAAAATATGATGTAATGATAATTGCTATAAAAACTTAAATGTACTTACTAAACCTCAACAAGAAGAAGATGCATTAATTGAATTAATCAGTAAATAGAAAATACTGAGTTAAAATAACAATACATTAATAAATTAAAAAACTTATAGATAGATAACAAACCCCAGAAAGATAAGCCAATTATAAATCTTACAACTACTTTAAATAGGTTCAGAAAAGATAAATAAAAAGAAGTCACTTTACAAGATCTACAACAAGAAATAAACCTAATTAAAAGGATATAAAAAAATTTAAAGATAAAAGATAAGTCGTTAGAAGAAGAGATTACAATATTAAAAATAATTAAAAAATTCTTAGAATTTGAAAATGAATCTTCAGAAGAATCTGTATCTAGCAATACTAAAATTAATGATAAAACAGAAGACAATAGATTGAGTATAATCAATAGAATAAATTTATAAAAAATGACATTCAAAAGTTAAACTTATAATTCATGACTATGAAATAGAAGTTATAGCCTTAATTGATATAGGTGCACATCTAAATTGCATTCAGGAAGGATTACTACCTACTAAATATTATCATAAAACTACTGAAAGATTAAGTTCCACTAATGGAAGTAAAATGAATATAAAATATGAACTTCTTAAAGTACATATATGTCAAGATAAAATATGCTTTAAAACTTTCTTTGTATTAGTAAAAAATATGACTGACAAAGAAATTTTAGGACTATCATTTATATATTTATTATACCCATTTACTACTAACAATAGGGGAGTCACTACTAACCATTTGGTCAACAAGTAACTTTTAAATTTTTAACTAAACCAGAAACTATTGAGTTAAAACGATTTAAAGAATGTTTTATATCCCAATCAATAAATATTATAAATCAAAAAGAAAAATAAGTAATTTTTCTTAAAGAAGAAGTAAAATATAAAAGAATTGAAGAACAATTAGTAAACAATAAACTAAATCAAAAAATGAACCAGTTTAAAAATAAATTAGAAAAATAATTATGTGCTACTCTCCCTAGTGCTTTTTGGCATAGGAAAAAGCATACAATAACTCTTCCATATATATAAAAGACTTTAATGAACGACAAATTCCCACTAAATCTAGACCTATCCAGATGAGTACAGAACTTATGAAAAGTTATAAAAAAGAAATAAATAATTTATTAAATAATAACATCATTAGTAAAAGCAAGTCTCCTTGGTCTTGCCCAACCTTCTATGTTAATAAAAACTCTGAAATTGAAAGAGGAGTTCCAAGATTAGTAATTAATTATAAATCATTAAATGAAGTCTTAGAATGGATAAGATATCCAATTTCAAACAAAAAAAATTAATTAAATGATTAAGTGATACAGTTATATTTTCTAGATTTGACTTAAAAAGTGAATTTTGACAAATACAATTACATCCCAAAGATAAATATAAAACTGCTTTCACAACACCTTTTGAGCATTATGAATGGAATGTAATGCTTTTTGGATTAAAAAATGCTCCTAGTGAATTTTAGAATATTATGAATAAAATATTTAATCCCTTTAGTCATTTTTCTATAGTTACATTGATGATGTTCTCATTTTTTTAAAATCAATTGATGAACATCGGAAATATTTGAACACATTTCTAGAAGTTATTAAACATAATGGTCTAGTAATCTCTGATCCTAAAATTGAATTATTTCAAACAAAAGTTAGATTTCTAGGCTATTATATTCACCAGAGAACTTTTATCCCTATTACTACATCGCTACAATTTGCTGATAAATTTCTTGATGAAATTCTAGATAAAAATCAATTACAGTGACTTTTAGGATCTCTCAATTACATTGCTGAGTTCTATCAAGATCTTAGAAAAAAGTGTCAACATTTATTCGAAAGATTAAAGGACAACCCTCCTCCTTGGTCTTCCATTCATACTTCAATAGTTCAAGATTTAAAAAAGTACGTCAAGACCTTGCCCTGTCTTGGCACCCCTACTGATAATTCTTTCAAAATCATTCAAACTGTTGCTTTTGATATTGGTTATGAAGGTATCCTTCAATAGAAAGTCAATCAAAGTTTTTCTGAGCAAATAGTCCGTTTTCATTCAGGTGTTTGGAACAAAGCACAAAGAAACTATAGTACTATTAAAAAAGAAATTTTAGCTATAGTTTTATGTATCTCAAAATTTCAAGATGATATTTTAAATCAAAAGTTTTTAATAAGAGTTTATTGTAAAAGTGGTAAATATGTTTTGCAAAAAGATGTCAAAAATATAGCAAGTAAGAATATATTTCCAGATGGCAATCTATTTTGAGTATTTTTGATTTTGAGATTGAGTACATTAAAGGAAATCAAAATTCAATTCCTGATTTTCTTACTAGAGAATTTTTATAGGAAAAACCATAAACATGCCAACCCCTTATTATTCCCAGTACAGATCTTTGGTAAAACATTATACCAGAGTTATGAAATGGTACCAGTCCTAAATCAAAAATATTCAAAAAGATGGCTTTGACCAAGCCACTATAAAGGAAGAAATTAATTGGCGTATTCGCCGAATTTATTTTTTACAAAGAGATATTGTCTACATCAACAATAAACTCAGCATCCTTAGTGGTTGTTAATAAGTAACTATTTGTTTGCAGATGTCTTCCAGTAAAAAGCCTACTTCCAAGCAACTTGTTATTGCCTCCAATCAACCTCCACCTAAACCTTCAGTCGATTTATTAAATAGATTCCAAATCCTTGGAAATATTCCTAAGCCAAGTTATCATTCTATCTTAGCCAGTGACCCTTTTAGCTCAGTTCAAACCAGTCAGTCTACTCAAACCAAATGTCAATATCAGTCACTATCATCTAGAACAAATTATGTTCTAAAAAATATTATTAATTTTTTTTTAAAAGAACCAATTCACAAAAATATGCACAATACTATTGAGTTAGTAAATTCTTTTTTCCCCTATGAATGACATTTCATTCCTTCTCATCTAGAGAAGTCCTTATCTTTTTATAAAGATATTCTTTATCATCATAATTCAATCGTAGTCAAAAGTATCCTAGACAAATTTGATAATAGTAAAATTGTTTTTTATTCTTTATATATTCACTATATAGTTTTCCTTGATGAATGGGGACACCCAAACATCATGAGAGACTTACCAAGTCACTCTATTCAACATAATTATTATGAATACATAGACGCTTGGTTTAAAGTAGTCTTATATCAAAATGAGTCTTATTCACATTCTTGGTATTTCTCATTTGATAAATATTTTAAGTCAACCTCTGTTCCTTCTTAGTTTTTAAGATGGTAGAACCTGCATGGAGCCACTAATAAAATAGTTCCTACAGATCTTATGGATCAAGTTACTTATTTCTCTTCTTCTTATAAAATAAATTCTTATATGAGTCAGTTTATTATATTATTCTTATTTATGTCTAAATACAAAGTCCTTTGGATATTTAAATGACAATATAATATTGCCAATAATATAGTCAATGGACAATATTTTGTCAAATGGTGGGATGGATTCAAATAGCAAAGAATTATTGATCAAGTCAGACAAGAATTTCTAGTAAAAGTTTCTACTCCAGTACATTAGATTCCAACTGCTACAATAAAACCAATCACTTAAGTTACAGTGAAACCAATCACACAAGTTACCTAAGGAAGCCATGCTTCAAGTTCTAAACCTTCCAAGTCAAAATCGAAGAACAAATCTTATAATAGTGAGATACTCCAAGTTGTTAAGCTACTTCTTGCTAAAGACCAAGTTTCAGAAGAAGAAGAGTCAGAAAATTCAGAAGAATCAGTAAAATAAGAAGCCTCCACAAGTAAGGATCCATATGTATCACAGTTCCAAGATGCTCAGGATCCCTTTACAAAGTTAACTGAATTGTTTTTAACAGCTTCAGTCAATACTTCCAAATTAATGATAGAAAAGCTGCTATTAGAAATAATTCAGCCAAAAAAGTTATGGATAAACAGTAATAGTGAGCAGTAAAAGTTACTATTCATGTAAATAGTAAAAGTCACATGAGACAGTTAGCAAAAGTCACAAAAGTTCAGCAAAAGTCATGGAAGAATTCACTCATGTGAACATCAAGTCAAGCACCGAAAGTTACTGGCATAAAGGGCTTTTCCCTTGGATTCCTCTACCATCTTCTACTATAAAAGAAGATCAAGTCATTAGAAGAGGGAGAGCAAACCCGGAGAATCACATCTTCTCTCTTCTTTGTCTCAACCATCTCTTGTAACCTTTCCCTTGTAAACATTTACTCATATATGTATTCAATAGTTGTGATTTCAAGTATCTCAAGTTATATCCAGTAAACAATTGTAAGTTATTTCTTTAATTTCAATAATAAAAAAATATTTTCAGTATCTTCTTTACTTTACTTTTAATTATTTGCTTATCTGCCTTTGTTTATTCCACCTCAATGGTTGGTTTAATTTACTTATTACTGTCTTTCTTTTGTTATTTATTACTTATTTTATTTATGTGCTGCTTGTTCTGCCTAAATGGTATATATATATATATATATATATATATATACTAAATTTGAATTTAAACAAAATGACTTACAATTTACTGAAAATAATTTGAAATGCTTGAAAGGTTAATTGAATACATCATTTGGTAATATGAAAGTGTTTACAAGGGAAGGTTGAAACAAGGTAGAGAGGATGGTTTTTCGATTTTCCTCTCCTTATTTGATGTCTCCCACCTCTTTAAATAGCCAGTGGAATAGAATTTGATTCTTTGATGGACCTAACCTTCACATCATTCACGTGGGTGAGATGATGTTGTTCATAACTTTTGGTGGCTTTTGGTAACTTTTTGTGACTTCAAACAGTGATTGTTAATGCTTAATCCAAATTGTGATAGTATTCTTAAGATTTTTTTAATTATACAGTGAATAGTTATAGTAAATAGTAAAAGTCAAAATTACTATTCACTTATTGACTTTGAGATAACAATCAATTTATCAATAACTTTTCTACCATAAATTGATAGTAGTGATTGAAGCTGTAAATTAATTAAATTTTTTTAGGAAAAAGGGTCTTGTGCATCTTGTGACTGTGATCCATAAGGATCTTTATTGGTAGATGCATCTGATGCTTCTAAACTTGCTGAACCATTTGAATTGTCTGACTCTTCTTTGGCTGTTGATTGGGCTTGAACTTGTGTTAAGAGTAAATTGGCCACTCTTAATAACTCAGAGTTGTCTAACTTAGGTTTACTCTTAGATTTAGACTTGATGCTGGAAGAGGGGCTCCCTAGCTTGATTGTTGAGTAACTCCTTGTATCTGAAGCAGTTGGTTTGTTCTGAATTGGAGTAATTGGGTTCTGATGGACTAGGTTAATGAATTGTACTAGAGCTAGAATGTGAACTGGAAATTCTTGTTTGACTTGATCTATGATGCGTTGTTGTTTGAACGCATCCCACCATTTGAAAAAATACTGTCTAATGACTGTATTATTGGCAATATTATATTATCATTTAAAGATCCAAGGAACTTTATATTTAGACAGAAAAATAAATAATATAGAAAACTGGCTCATATGAAGGTTTATTTTATATAGGGATGAGAAATAAGTAACTTAGTCCACGAGATCAAAGGGTATTAACTCAGGAATGGCTCCGTGTTGTGACCACCATCTTAAAAATCAAGAAGGAACGGTTGACTTAAATTTGTGATCAAAAGATAAAAACTAAGAATGTGTATGTGACCCATTTTGGTAAAGGAGGACTTTGAACCATGCTTCAATATAATCATAGTAATTGTATTGAATAGAATGACCTGGTAGGTTTCTTAACAAAGAAGGATGACCTCATTCATCCAAAGATACTATGTTATGTATATATATGGAATGATGAATAATTTTACTTGGGTCATTTCTGTCAGGAATTGATTTAATGACTATGGACTTATGAAGGAAAAGAATATCCTTATAAAATAAGAGTGACTTTTCTGGATGGTGAGGGATGAAATGCCATCCAGGAGGAAAAAAGGATTTAACTAAATCAACGGGATTATTTAAATTTTTATAAACTGGTTCTATGAAAAAGAGATTAGTAGAATGTGGTTTGGGAATATATTCTGTTATTGTTTCTGCTGATTGATACTTGATACTGGTACTTGGTTTGCATATTTTGACTTGATCCAAATGGATCTGTAGCTAGAACAAAATGGTAACTGAGTCTTGGAACTGTTCCAAGAATTTGATATATGTTTACTAATTCAATTGGATTTTGTTGACAGGAGCAAATTGCTAATTGCTTGGTATTTGGATTTTTTTTGGACATCTGCAAAAGGCAAGTACTTATTACCCGCCGCTGAGGATGTATAGTCTATTGTTGAGACGGGTAGCCTCTTTTTGGGAAAAGCAGATTCGGTGCATATGCCAATCAATCTCTATCTTTGTAAATACCGGATGAAAACCATTTTTGTGAATAAATTCTATTTGGTATTGGAAACTTTCTACGACTTTGGTGTAGTGTTTGATACAGGATTTGTACTGGTAATAGTAGGGAGTTGGCATTTTTATGATTTTTCTTATAAAAATTCTCTAGTAAGAAAATTAGGAATTGAACTTTGACTTTCTTTAATATATTCAATATCAAATCAAAAATACTTAAAATAGATTGCCATCTAGAAAATATTTATTTACTAACTATATTTGGTACATCTTTTTGTAAAACATATTTAACACTTTTACAATCTACTATGATTAAAACTTTTGATTTAATATATCATCTTAAAATTTTAAAATACATAGTACTATAGCCAAAATTTCTTTTTTAATAGTACTATAATTATTTTGTGCATTGTTCCAAACACCTGAATGAAAATGGACTATTTGTTTAGAAGAACTTGGACTGACTTTTTGTAGAAGGATACCCCCGTAACCAACATTAGAGGCATCAATATGAATGGTTTTTAAAAAATTATCAGTAGGGATGCCAACACAGGGTAAGGTCTTGACATATTTCTTTAGTTCTTGGACTACAGAAGTATGAATGGAAGACCAAGGAGGAGGATTGTCTTTTAATCATACAAAAAGAGGTTGACACTTCTTCCTAAGGTCTTTATATAATTCAGCAATGTAATTAAGGGATCTTAGGAACCTTTGTAATTGATTTTTATCTAAATTTTCATTAGGAAGTTTATCAGCAAATTGAATTGACCTATTAATAGGGATGAAAGTTCCCTGATGGATATAATATCCTCAAAATTTAACTTTTGTTTGGAATAATTCAATTTTAGAGGCAGAGATTACTAAACCATTATGCCTATTGATTTCAAGAAATATATTTAGATGTTTCCAATGCTCATCAAGTGACTAGGAGAAAGTGAGAACATCATCAATATAAACTATGGAGAAGTGACTAAAGGGATTAAATATTTCGTTCATAATATTTTAAAATTTACTAGGAGTATTTTTTAATCCGAAAGACATTACGTTCCATTCATAATGCCCAAAGGGTATTGTAAATGCAGTTTTATACTTCTCTTTGGGATGTAATTGTATTTGCCAGAATCCACTTTTTAAGTCGAATTTGGAAAATATAACTGCATCAGTTAACCTTTTAATTAAATCTTTTTTATTTGGAATTGGATATCTTATCCATTCTAGATCTTCATTTAGTGGTTTGTAATTAATTACTAATCTTGGAACTTCTATTTCAATTTCAGAATTTTTATTAATATAAAAGACTAGGCAAGACCAATGGGATTTACTTTTACTAATTATATTATTTTTTAATAAATCATTTATTTCTTTTTTACAAGTTTTCATAAGTTCTGAATTCATCTGAACAGGTTTGGATTTAGTAGGATTTTATTTTTCATTAAATTCTTTTACATATGTAAGAGATACTATATGCTTTTTCCTGTACCAAAAAGCACTAGGGATAGAAGTATGGTATTTCTTTTTCTAGTTTTTGTTTAAAGTATTCTATTTTTTGAGTAAGATTTTTGTCGATTAATTGTTCTTCAATTATTTTGTACTTAATTTCATCTTTGAGAAAATTTATATGTTTTATCTTTTAGTTTAGAATATTAATAGATTTGGATACAGAGTAATCTTTTAATCTTTTTAATTCAACAATTTATGGTTTAATTAAAAATTTAAAAGTTACTTATTGTCCAAATGGTTTAGTCGTGACGCCATTAGTATTAGTAGTGAATGGATATAATAAATATATAAATGGTATTCCTAAAATTACTTTGTCAGTCATATTTTTTAGTAATACAAAAGAAGTACTAAACA
>BRYE01000025.1:2727500-2732500 GCA_030159115.1 Actinidia arguta var. hypoleuca
TCATTTTAACCCTAACATGGTAGATCTAGTTTTAAACCAAAACCAAAATCCTAACATATATATATGTAGTTGAGCTTCTAAAATCCCCCCTTTGTTTCCTTCTTCTTCTTCTTCTTTTTCTTCTTCCTTTCTTTCTTCTCTTTCTCTTTTCTCTTTCTTCTCTCTCCAAATGTGTGTGTGTGTAGGTATATTTGCTGAGCCACATGTGGCTCACCTATTTTTAATCTGGTGTTCCCTTTTTATTTTTTATTTCATACTGTTGGCGTTCGAACGCCCTCCTTAGCATTTGAACTTTAAGAAGAAAACGTGAGTTGGAGATACTGAGAGTATAAAATATGCCACAGACGGTAGAGTTTTAATGCTCTCTTTAACGTTCGAGCTGTAAGAAGGATTTTGGGTTTAGCGTTCGAACGTCTCTCCTAGCATTCGAACCCTAAGAACAAAACTGGGCAGAAATAAAATTTTAGTTTTAAGGATTCTTCTCACTTAGATTTGAGTCTTCTAACTTAATAATTAACCTCATTAATCGACGTACGGATCATGGTATATGTATTTAACGAATTTAACAGATTCGGGGTGTTACATAACCAACCTATATAGAGACTTAGGTCCATTTCTATGAGGTCTAGGCCTAGAAAATCATTTTATTCTCATATTAGTTGATCGTAGTGTTAACATTTCGTATTTTATGTCCTTAAATGTAGGAACACATTGCTTAACAACCTCTCAAATGAATTGAGGTGAGTAACATGATTCCATAAAAAAAACTATCTTTGTTTAAAATGTTTTCAATACGAATTATATTTCATGCAATGGTTTTCATGTATTTTATTGCAAAAATGGTTATGTCTTGTTATACAAGTCATCTCTTCTAAATGCATGCCAATCTTAGTATATTATGAAACAAAAACCATGGATGGATGTTTTCACATGAGAAATAAAGAATTTTCAATCATAGGAAGTAAAGGATTTTTAATGTATAGTGACACTCGGGATCTTCTAGTGGCGAGACTTTAATCTAGCCCGATAGTTGTACGGTAGGGGATAGGAAATAAACTATTAATAGTCCTACGATAGAGGACAGAAAATAAACTATCGATAGTCCTACGATAGGGAACAAAAAATAAACTATCTATGTTGGGAGACGTCCCTAACCTAAAGAGCCCCAGTGTGACCTATATGGTTACTATGTTATGTTAGGAGAAATCCTTGGCCTAAAGAGCCCGAGCGTGACCTATATGGTTACCATATTATGTTGGTAGAAATCCCTGGCCTAAAGAGCCCGAGCGTGACCTATATGGTTACTATGTTGTGCGACCGAAAGGTTGCTATGCTGGTGGTTGCATTTTCCAGTATGTATAGATTTAAAATACTTATAGCTTTACGATTATGAAAGGTTTCAAGCTATGCTATACTACGCTACGATTATGGAAGAAATTCAAGTTATGCTATGCTATGTTTATAGTTGTGAAAGATTTCAAACTAAGCTATGTTATGTTTTACGATTCAAAGGCATGATATAAGTTTTTAGGACTATGTTTCAAATGCGATATCTATGTTATGATACGAATTGTACTTATGTTAATCCATAGTATTTTCATGTTTAGGCATTATTGTTATTTACAAAGGGTATAGCTTATGTTTTCGAAAATAAATTTTTAGGAATCCAATTCGAGAAGCCATAAAAGGAAGTGACAATGAAGACTTTAGTTTTGTAGCCCAATGACCTTATGTAGTATATTGATGGGCTAGGCCCTACGTTATGTAACTTCAAGTTGGCCATGTTTCGTATATTTAAAGTTAGCCATGTTATGTATAAAGAAAGAAAAGAACTTAGGCATAGCTCTGGATGTACTCCACTTTATTATTTTCAGTTATTATGACGTTTTCAAAATTTATGTATCATTTTAAATGAGTATGCACAGGTGTTCAACTGGTTTAACGTACGTCGGCCTCTGGTAGTTAGGTTGCCGACCGATCACGAGCCTTCGATCCGCATAGCCCGGGTTGCGGGGCGTGACATTCTCAATATTATTTTTATTCTTTTTTGAAGTAGTGAGACCAAGTTTATTTCTATTACTAGGAAGTTTAATTATTGGTGTCTCTAAGATTATTTTTGATGGACTAGAAGAAGCAATTTTAAAAAGGTTAGTATCAATTTTTATTTTTATTTTATCTAATTGTTTACTTATAGTTTTAAGACATTGATTAGTGTAATTATTTAGTTCGATAACTTTCTTGATCTCAGTGTTATTGTTAGATAATTTAAAAGGTGTAACATTTGATGACTGATCTTTTATGTTCGATAAGAATTATTTTTAAAGGAGGATGACTAGAAGATATTATATTGTTGTCTGTTGTTTTTCAAGAATTTTTTGTAATAGTATTACTTTTTTATGATAATCTTTTAAATAATCGAAGAATTTAATCTCAGTAAGTATTTCATTCATAAATTTTTTCCAAGAGTTTACTATTTTAGACATTTGTTTTTTTAGTATGACTACTTTTGTATTCATGGCATTTAGTCCTATTATTTTTTATGTAAAGTCTTTTAATAATTTATTTACATCTGCTATAAATTCTATATGAATAGTTAATAGTTGTGAATTAACAGGAATATTAACTTCAAAATCTATTTGTGTATGTGATCCTTGGGAATATTCTTCTTCTTCCTCACCAAATCGAGGATGTGTTGAATATCTTAGTTTACTAACCTGTGAAGACGTTTCTACTCATAATTTAACTTTAGGTTCTGCTAAGTCAAATAGATTTTTATCTTTTAGAGAAGTACCTGCTATGCTAGCCGTGCTTCTGTCGTCTAAGCTATGCCTAGAAGAAGTATTTAATCTTAAATCGTCAAAACTTATTTTTACTGTACCATTTAAGTATTGTTGTGTATGATCTAAATTGACAGTGTTGTTTTGAATTTTACTTTGGTAACTTTCATTATCTAATAACGAATCTGAAGGTAGATTATTTTTCCATAATATTGGTTTAGGTATTCTAACATTAGCATTATTTGTACTACTTTGTATTAGTAGCGTTTTATCTTTTGAACTTTTTACTAAGGCATGTGTACATTTAAATTTGTTTTCATATTTAGTAAATTATATATATTAATGCTATAAGGTGATTTCCTTCTAGCATATTAGTAAATTCTCTAGAAATTTGAATATTTAATGTTAATGCTTTTAATATGTGAGAATCATTTAGACTAAGTGTAAAATCAGGAAAACAATTAAAATGTACTGGATCATCATGTAAACTTGACTTCATTATTCGCATGACAGAAGTTCTAAAGTTTCTAAATCTTGCATCTCTTAAACCTATTAGTATTGATAAATTAATTCCTTTAGCAGTTAATGGTTTTACTACAACTTGGATTAATCCTATGTGAATAAAGTTGTGTCCTCTTGACTTATGTTTTTTAAGAGATTCTTTATTTAAAAGACTACATTTTTTCTATTGTTTAGTTAAAGCATAAGCTTGTTCTACAATTCTTATTGTCATGCCTACTTTAAAGAATGACTGTAACAAACTTGTTTTATAAATTTTTTTAATAGGTACTTTAGGTAATTCCAATTTCTTAAATCTGTTGTTAAATCATGAAACCCATGTTCTTCTTCGTTAATTGTATCTGGAATGGCAGTTAAAGAAGATTGAGAGCTTACTGAAGAATTAATCCTAAACAATCTACTCATGATTCTTATTTCTTTAAAGGAATTCATTTAGATATATTCTTTTAAATTTATCATGTTTTTCACTTATCCTGTTTTCACACATACCCTACGTAGAAACCTTATCCTTTCTCTGCCGGAACTTACACCGCTCTGCCTGGACTTACACTAGATATGGGACAAGAGGTAAGGTGGCTAATAACAAAAATAGAAAAACACAACAAGATTTGTGAAGAATTACTGGATGAACTACTCTGTTGAAACAAGAAATGAATAAATTGAAAGGAATAACTGTTCAACAAAACTCAACTACCAGGCATGGCTTTGATACCATGAGTTTTGGAGTTACGACTAAACCATTTGGACAACAAGTAACTTTTTAAATTTTTAACTAAACCAAAAACTGTTGAATTAAAAAGATTAAAAAATTACCCTATATCCAAATCTATTAATATTCTAAACCAAAAGATAAAACAAATAAATTTTCTCAAAAATAAAATTAAGTACAAAAGAATTGAAGAACAATTAATCGACAAATATCTTACTCAAAAAATATAATACTTTAAAAATAAATTAGAAAAAGAAATACCATGCTTCTCTCCCTAGTGCTTTTTGGCATGTGAAAAGCATATAGTAACTCTTACATACGTAAAATAATTTAATGAAAAATAAATTCCTACTAAATCCAGACCTATTTAGATGAATTCAGAACTTATGAAAACTTGTAAAAAAGAAATAAATGATTTATTAAAAAATAACATGATTAGTAAAAGTAAATCCCCTTGGTCTTGCCCAGTCTTTTATGTTAATAAAAATTCTAAAGTTGAAAAAGGAGTTCCAAGATTAGTAATTAATTATAAACCATTAAATGAAGTTCTAGAATGGATAAAATATCCAATTTCAAATAAAAAAGATTTAATTAAAAGGTTAAGTGATGCAGTTATATTTTCCAAATTCGACATAAAATGTGGATTCTGAAAAATATAATTACATCCCAAAGATAAATATAAAACTGCATTTACAACACCCTTTGGGCATTATGAATAGAACGTAATGCCTTTTGGATTAAAAAATGCTCATAGTGAATTTCAAAATATTATGAACGAAATATTTAATCCTTTAGTCATTTCTCCATAGTTTATATTGATGATATTCTTATTTTCTCTAAGTCACTTGATGAGCAGTGGAAACATCTAAATATATTTCTTGAAACCATTAGGCATAATGGTTTAGTAATCTTTGCCCCTAAAATTAAATTATTCCAAACAAAAGTTAGATTTTTAGAATATCATATCCGTCAGGGAACTTTCATCCCTATTAATA
>BRYE01000025.1:2735000-2745000 GCA_030159115.1 Actinidia arguta var. hypoleuca
CATCAATGCACTAATTGCACTAAGATATGGTACTTTAGGACCAAGAATCTCTTCCTTATCTTCTCGATGGCGAAAATGATCATTCTTTATATCAAGAGATCCAACAACCATTAGAGAGCTTAATGGATGTGCTTTATCCATATAGAAATGCTTTAATACTTTTTTTGTATAAGTAGATTGATGGATAAATATTCCATTTGATAAATGCTCTATTTGCAGTCCGAGGCAAAATTTTATCTTTCCATTATCTTTCATTTCAAATTCTTAATTGAAGCATGTAACTATCTTCAATAGTTCTTATAATATTCAAATAATCAACATACATTGTAATAATAATAACAAATCCAGATTTTGATTTCTTGATAAAAACACAGGGACTAATGAGATTGTTAATATATCCTTCTTTATGAAGATATGTGCTGAGACGATTTTACCACATTCATCTCGATTGTTTTAATTCATATAGAGATCTTTGTAATTTAATTAAATATATTTCCTAGACTTTTGAATTGCATGCTTCGGGAATTTTTAGTCCTTCAAGAACTTTCATATAAATATCATGATCAAGTGATCTGTATAAGTAAGCTATTACAACATCCATAAGATGCATATGAAGTCCTTCAAAAATTACTAGGCTAATTAAAAATCTAAATGTAATTGTATCCACTATTGGAGAAAATGTTTCCTTATAATTAACTCCAGGTCTTTGTGAGAAGCCTTGTGGTACAAGCCGTGCTTTGTATCTAATAACTTCATTATTCTCATTTCGTTTTTGTATAAACACCCATTTGTATCCTAAAGGTTTAATTTTTTTTGGAGTTTGGACTACCGGTCCAAATACTTCATGTTTTGCAAGTGAAGTCAATTCTGCCTAGATTGCGTCTTTTCATTTTGGCCAATCATTTCTATGTCGACATTCTTGAACGGACTTCGGTTCAAGATCCTCACTTTCTTTAATTAGATTAGTAGCTACTGTATATGCAAATATTTGATCAATAACAATTTCATTTCGGTTCCATCTTTTTCTTATAGTGACATAACTTACTGAAATTTCTTCATTCTCAATATTTGTTTTACTTTCAGTATTTTCAAGTACTTGATTCTCTGCTTGAGTTGTTTCTTCAGATATGTCCACTACTTATTTTTGAAATGTAAATTCTCCTGCATTATCAAGATGATTTTTTTAATTATATAAGTCAAAAATTGTGCTCTTAATTGGATTATTTGTGCAAAAAGTCTTGCAAATATAACATTTTGACTAGATAACAAACAAGCATGTGAACAACATGTTGAGGCATCTATTAATACCATAGAATATCAAATGGCCCATATGATGAAATAATAGGCCTACATATATCCCCTTGAATTCGTTCAAGAAATGAAGGGGATTCAATTTCAACTTTAGTTGGGGATGGCCTAGTAATCATTTGACCTTGAGAACAAGCAACACATGAAAATTCATTTGATAAAATAATCTTTTGGTTCTTTAATGGGTGTCCATTTAAATTTTAAATAACTCTTTTCATCATTATTGCACCTAATTGATCATGCCAAATGATAAAAATATTTGAGTCAAATAACTTATGATCAATCACAACATTAGACTCTATTGGATTTATATATGTATAATATAATCCAAAAGAGAATGTTAGCAACTTTTTCATTATATGCTTCTTGCTTGAGATAAGCGACGTAATATATAAAAATTTTGTATCACTTTCATTTGTGGTCTCAATATAATAACCATTACGATGTATATCTTTAAAACTTAGTAGATTTTTTTTTGTGATCTACTAAAAAATAACACATCGCTTATAACTAACTGTGTTCCTCCAAGGAATATAATATGTGCTTTTCCAGAGCCTTCAATTAAATTTGCAATACAAAATATTGTAATAACATTTGTTTCAACTAATTTTAACTTATAAAACTATATTTTATCTCCGATAATGGAGAATATATTTGATAAAAATATATTTTTAGCATGTAGAATATATTGTCTTTACATAATATGTTGCATTGTCTTCTAGACATAAATTTTCACCATTTATTCCAAATAAGTTCATATTTCTTCAAAATAATTTTTTTTATAAGAATTATTAATATAAAATAGAGATTTTATTTATTTATAATATTATGAAGAAAATATACTACAATGAAAGATGACAACAAAAGATTAAAGTTAGCTTACTAAATAAAGATCAACATATACAATAATATTAATCAATATTGACATTTTCATTGCCAATCATATTATTAATTTTTTCATCAAAATTTTCAAAGAAATCAGAAGCATCAGGTGCGTAACATCCAGCGGATTGTGATATTTAACAAAATTTGTTACTACACCTTTCCTTTTTCTTTCAACAACACTTGGTAAAAGTCAACAAGATATTTAGATGTACAACATATACGTGACCAATGACGTTTCATACCACATCTATAACAGTCATTTTCTGTATTTTTAAAAGGCTTCTTTTGCAAATATTTTTCTTTTTCATAATATCATTATTTTCGGTATTCTTAAAGTTTGAGCTATTATGATTACCGTGATATCCACAGTTATTATGGTCATGATTATGACCATGTCCATGACCATGTCTTTGATAATCAAATGATGTAGCATTCACTTCAGGGAATAGCTCCGAACCAGTTGGTCTTGTTAGATGATTTTTCATCAAAAGTTCATTATTTTGCTGAGCAACCAGAAGACATGATATCAATTCAAAATATGTTTTAAAATTACGATCATGGTATTGCTGCTGTAGGAGCATATTTGTTATCTTGCAATAGTAAATAACAAATGCATGTAAATTATATAAAATATTCATCATAATTAATGCCTCTTTGGAGGACTAAGGTAATATAATATATATTAGTCTTCTTCAAGAGACTAAAAATCATAATTTCTTCTAGAGGTTTTTCTAATTCTACTATATCTTTAGGAGGTTAATTATCTTCCAAAATTATGTCGTCATATATGCTTTGATCTTATGAACAAAAGTAAATTTTGAATTTATAGATGATATTGTGAGGTTTCAATTTTTTTTATATATAATTATGATGCGCGCATGACATCATATAAATATGTGTATATATATATATATATCATTATGGACTTTGGTGTAAAGTGGGCCCATTTGATTTAATTGGGTCACTTGGGATGTAGTTGGGCCTAAGTGTAAATTATATTGGACTTGAAAGGAATGGAAGTTGGGCTTGTGAAGGAATGAGCCAAATACTTGGCCCATCATTAGTTTGGTTTTTTATTTTTGTGTTGCCAAACAAGGCCTTAGGGCAAAAAGGGGCATTTATGTATCTCTCTCTCATCTTTAACCTAGCATTTATTTCTCTCAACATTTACTTCTTCTTTCTCTTCTCTTTTTCTAGGGTTTTCATCATTGAGCTTAGATTCGAGTGTATTGGAGTGAGACTTGAGTGGTGGTTCTCTAGGAAGAAATCATCTACTCAACGTGGGCTTCGTTTTGACCCAAGAACATTTAAAATCGGAGCTAGTGGAGCTTGGGGCTTCATCTCATTTTCTTCATCCTTTTGGAGCTTGTATTGCATTGATTTGAGGTAAATGGGATTTTCCTTATGGAGTTTAATCTTGGATTTGTGTTGATATCTTAAACATAGTCTATTGAGGTATTATTTTGGATATTGAACTCTAAATGAAAGAACTTGGTTTGAATAAAAATTAAAAGTTCTAGAAATTTAGAAGTGTTATATTTTTTGCGATGTCTATCGGTAGACATATTTTTCCTACCGGTAGTTCTTTTTTTTCTTTTTTCTGAAGCATAATTGGGTTGCCCGACCTACCGGTAGTACTCGTTTTACTACCGGTAGTGATTTATTACATTTCACCACTAGATTCTCCTGTTTACCAATAGTAACCTTTTCCACTACTGGTAGTGAATTAATTAATTTTGCTATTGGATCGTTGTCGACTTGTAGTAACCTTTTCCACTACCGATAATGAATTAATTGATTACTTTGTTTACATTGAAACTTTTAGTAAATGCAAGGTTTATGTGTATGTGGAATTTGAAAATAGTTTTGGGAATGACACGCTAGGATATGCCGAATTTGGTACATTGTGTACCCGGAATAAGATGGCTTAGATTAAGCCTGAGATGAAAGACTTAGATAACAATCGCGCGGGAGGGAATATCAAGCCTTCGGTTAGTGACCGAGAAATTGGATGGATATTGGGAATGTCATAGCCTTTGGTGAAAGTCCGAGAAGTTGGCCAGATATTCGGAATGTCATAGCCTTCGGTGAAAGTTTGAGAAGTTGGCCAGATATTGGGCATGCCAAAGCCTTTGATGAAAGTCCGAGAAGTTGGCCGGATTTTGTTTCATATGCCTAGTGCATGATGAGGCCAGTTAAGTACTAGTCTAGGCATGTCATTCAGAATGAAAATTGCTTTTTGAGAAAAGCCAAAAATTTGAGAACTTATTGATTTGTGAAATCACAGATTGAAATCAAAAGTATATTTTGATATAAATAAAAGCATACTTTATTGCATCTTATTTTCATTATATAGTTACGTATCATGATTTTGGCTTAAGACATCAAGTCCATTGTTAAATCTTTGCAAGGTAACTCACTTTTACTATAAAATAAATTTCAGGTACCATTGTCTATCCTGAATCTTGAGGCATGTGGATTTTCGTTTACTTTTCTTTTGTTAAGAAAACATATTAATGTATTTTGAGAAATTATAATATTCTTTTGGCTAGATGTAGGCTTTGTCCATGTATTATCATCCATATCTTATATTTGATAGCTCATGGAGAGAATGGTCTCATGGGAGGGATTGATTGTACTCTGATGTTATGACGATATGTAGTCATAGATTATTATATTCCGTTACTTTTTTTTGATATGATGTGTATGCTTATGTGGCCAGATCGTGTTTTATACGGGGTGTGACAACATGGTATCAGAGCTCTAGGTTCGAATACCTATGAGTCGTGGGAGTGGTTATCCCACAATTGTTTTCTAGTCTTGGTGTTGGGTAGTAATGCGAGCGTGCTATCTAAGTATTGAGTAATAACAGAAACATACGTGCTACATGTTATTTATTTACGTATTGTAGAGTAATGCTTAGGCTTAATCATAAATGAATATGATTAACTTATTGTTTTTTGGTGGCATTGTGTAGAACATGCCACCACGTCAAGTGAGAGGTCGCTCGAGGTCACTTACGGGAGCTCGTGGAAATCGTGATGTGGAGGATGGTAAAAATCACCAAGAGTTGGTGATGGGAGGAGGAGCCAATGCTCTTGGAGGTGCTCCACCTGCGGTATTTGGTGGTGCGGAATTCATGCAAGGAGTGTTCATCGCCATTGAACAAGTGGTGAGGAACACGGTGAATGCAATTCAAGTGCCGATTAGAGCATCGGACTCTAGGGCTACTACGACCATGAAGACTTTTCTACAACTTCGCCCGCCTACATTTTGGGGCAAACCAGATCCGTTGGTTGCGAAAGATTGACTTGAACAAGTCACTAGGGCTCTAGATATGATCTTAGTGATGGAGGAGAAATTGAGGGTATTGTTTGTATCCTATCAGTTGCAAGGGGATGCTCTCTAATGGTAGAAGACTGTGGAGGAGAGTGTGGCTAAGAAGTGGGAACCGTTTAAGAAGGCCTTTCTAGATCAGTACTTTATGGATACAAAAAAGGAAGCATTAAGAATGGAGTACATAAATCTAATGCAAGGGAGTCTGATGGTGGCTCAATATGAAGCCAAATTCACTAGTTTATCAAGGTTTACAAGGGCGTTTGGGTCGACGGAGGAGGAGAAGGCAAAACAGTTCATGAGGGGGCTTAGACCATCTATAAGGAACAAGATTGTGGGGAATATGATCAAAGTTTACTCCACTATGGTTAGCTCGGCAATAGCTATTGAGGAGACCTTGAATGAAACTAGGAAGATTGTAAATCCAAAATCCCAACGTGAGGTTACTAGTGCACAGTCAGAGGGGTGCTTTTCTAAGAAGTTAAAGATTCCTACAACACAGCAGTAGTATCCTGCTAGGTCTTTACCTGCTTTTTCAGCAGTGTCATCTTGCCAGACATCTCGAGGAGGGCCGACTTGTTTTGGTTGTCACCAGCCGGGGCATTACGTTATGAACTGCCCACTAAAGGTCAATAGCATCGGCAATCACAATAGAGGGGACAATCCCACAGGCAGGCGCATGAGCAGTCACAGGTTAGGGGGTCACCTATTTATTTTCAGTGTGGTCAAGTGGGTCATGTCATGAGATAGTGCACATAGAGGAAGAATAATCAGGGAGCTAAAGTGTCACAACAACCTATTCAATTAGTTCAGGCCTCGAGGGCCACTCCAACATTTACATCAGCTCAATCTTTCTATTAGTCTAGACCATAGGCAGTGGGTCAGCAAGGTCAGAGGACTCAGGGGCAAGTTTATGTGATGACATCGATAGCTGGGCCTTCAAGGACAGTAGGAGCAACAATTTGATACCTCTGTTGTGCGAGATACTTTTCTCCTGTTTAATTCGTGGGCTCATGTTCTCATCGATATGGGAGCATCACATTCATTAATCGCATCATCTTCTGCTTTGGCATTGGGATTAAAAGCTAGAGGTGTTAGATTCAATACTTCTGTTAGACACCCCAGTTGGACGTAGATCAACCTTGAGATGAGTTTGTAGGTCTTGTGAAGTTGAGATCGCTGATCGACATTTTATGTTCAATTTTATCGTATTAGACATGACCAGTTTTGATATAATTCTTGGTATGGATTGGTTGACCGATTATCATGCAACGATAGACTATTTTCATCGGGTTACCTTTTGTACACCCGAGGGCGATCATTTTTACTTTATGGGAGATCGGGGTTGTAATTTTAACCTATCATCCACCGGTATATAGAGACTAGGGGAATTAAATTTTCTCTTCTCAACTTGTTTGGTCGATAAGGGTAGTGTAGTTAGCATGGTTTTACCATCGGTTTGTAAATTTTCGGATGTCTTTCCGAAAGATTTAACAGAATTACCACTGCATTGGGAGATTGAATTCTCCATTGATCTTATACCGGGCATCGTGCCCATCTCGGTACCACCGTATCATTTTGCACCGGCAGTGTTGCAAGAGTTAAAAGTTCAGATTCAAAACTTTTTATCTAAACTAGTGCATCACCATGGGGAGCTTCAGCTTTGTTTGCTAAAAAGAAGGATGGGTCACTTCGAATGTGTGTAGATTACCGACGACTGAATCATGTAACAATAAAGAACAAGTATCCACTCACAAGAATCGACTACTTGTTTGACCAATTAAAATGTTCGAGCTATTTCTCAAAGATTGACTTGAGATTGGGTTATCACCAATTGCGAATCAAAGAAGGGGATATAGCGAAGACGACTTTTTGCTCACAATACAGGCATTATGAATTTCTTGTAATGTTGTTTGGTCTTACGAATGAACCAGCTACTTTCATGGACTTAATAAATTGTATCTTTCATCCGTATCTTGATCATTTTGTAGTCGTGTTCGTGGACGACATCTCCATCGGTTGAGTCACATGAGCAGCATTTGAGAATTGTATTGCAGCTTTTACGAGAGCATCGTTTGTATGTCAAGTTTAGCAAGTGTGAATTTTGGTTACCTGAAGTAAAGTTCTTGGGTCACGTTATTTCTAGAAGTGGACTTTTTGAAGATTGAGGCAGTGATGAATTGAAAATGATCGAGGACCATGTTCGAGGTTCATAGTTTCTTGAGCTTAGCCGGTTACTACTGAAGATTCGTAGAGAATTTTTAATGTTTAGAAACACTGATGACTCAACTTACGAGGAAGGGAATTTGTTCTGTTTAGAACGATGCTTGCGAGTATTCATTTCAAGAGCTTAAGAAGATATTAACTTTATCACTAATTCTTGTTATACCAGAGCAAGGGCTGGGTTATACCGTGTATTACGATGCTTCATGTGATGGCTTGGGTTACGTGTTGATGTAGTTGAGTAAGGTGATTGCATATGGTTCACGTCAATTGAATATGCATGAGCAAAATTATCCTACTCATGACTTAGAGCTTGCGGCCATCATATTTGCTTTGAAAAGTTGGAGGCACTACTTGTACGGAGAGCGGTTTAAAGTGTTTTCAGACCACAAGAGCTTGAAGTACCTATTAACGCAGAAGGATTTGAACTTGAGGCAGCGACATTGGATAGAGTACATGGAGGACTATGACTTTGAATTGCACTATCATCCCGGGAAGATCAATATTGTGGCTGATGCGCTTAGTAGGAAATCACTTAGTACATTGGTGAGCATTTTCATTCATGAGTGAAAAATGCTTCAGGATCTTAGTGAGTATGATTTGCTTCTCAACGAGACAAACGAGTTTGCTACATTGCTCACATTGTCCGCAGAACCATCCATCATCAGTCGGATTATTAAGGCACAACAACAGAACGTGGAGGCCAAGACGATTTGCGACCGCATCGCTAGAGGTGTAGGGTCGACAAATTGAGTTTTGCACTCAGACCAGGGTTTGAGATATAAGTCTAGATTGTTTGTACTTTTGTATAGTAGAGATGATGTTCTTCATGAGTTTCATCATTTGTGACTTGTAGTTCATCTTAGAGGGACGAAGATGTACCATGATTTGTGTTGTCAATTTTGGTGAAGACAAATGACAAAAGTTATTGCCTTGTTCGTTTTGAGATGTTTGACTTGTCAACAAGTGAAGACAGAGCACCAAAACCCATCAAGTTTGCTATAACTATTACCAGTTACTGAGTGAAAATAGGAGCATATCACGATGGACTTTGTGTCCGATTTGCCTAGGTCACTAAGAGAACATGACACTGTTTGGGTTGTGGTCGATCATTTGATAAAATTCGCATACTTTTTTCCTATCCATTTATCAAATTTGGTAGAGGATCTTAGCGTTATTTATATTTGTGAAATCGTTCTACATCACGGGGGTTCCAATATGGATCCACATTTTACATCTCTTTTTTGGAAGGGAATGCAATCAACTCTTGGCTCAGAATTGAATTAAGCACGACATTTCATCCCTAGATCGATGGGCAATCTGAGCGTACCATTCAAATTCTGGAGGACATGCTTCGGGCATTGTGCTTGATTTTGAGGGATCATGGGAGGATCATCTACACTTAGTAGAATTCGCATACAATAACAGTTATCAGGCGAGTATTAGAATGACACCTTTTGAAGCGTTATTCGGTAGACTGTGTAGATCACTTGTATGTTGGACCGATGTCGGAGAAGTAGTGCTTGCAAAGTCAGATTGGGCTTGTGACACGACTGAGAAAGTAGTTTTGATTAGAAAACATTTACTCATGGCACAGAATCGTCAGAAGAATTACATCGATCAGAGAAAACGTCACTTAGAGTTTACCGTTGGAGACCACGTGTTCTTGAAGATTTTACCAAAGAAGGGATTGATGCATTTTGGATATAGAGGCAAGCTATCGTCGAGGTTTATTGGTCTGTTCGAGATTCTTGATCGCGTTAGAGTTGTGGCGTATCGTCTTGCTTTGCCATTGAGGTTGGCCAATGTGCAAAATATGTTTCACATTTCTATGTTGCAGAAGTATGAGCCCAATCCTCCACACATTTTGGATAGGAGAGATCTTACCATCAACAAGGAAGTCACGTATGAAGAGTGACCGATTCGTGTCCTGGAAACGCGGGACCAAGTTCTTAGAGGGAAGATCATCCCATTGGTGAAGATTCTATGGCTTTATCATGGCATGGAAAAGGCTACGTGGGAGTGCGAGTCAGAGGTTTGTGCAAAGTATCCAGATCTTTTTAGCCAAGCGGGTACGTTAATCTAATTTCGAGGATAAAATTTCTTTAAGTGGATGAGGTTGTTAGGTTTCAAATTTTTTTTTATATAATTAGGACTCGCGCATGACATCATATATATATGTGTTTGTGTGTGTGTGTGTGTGTGTGTGTGTATGTATGTAGCATTATGGACTTTGGTATAAAGTGGG